>JAUZNC010057166.1:0-13216 GCA_034780395.1 Vannuccia rotundouncinata | reverse complement strand
ATAACTTTACATTTATTGTCCTTATATACTCCCTTTTCTCTACCAATCTTCATGTACCTACTTTTAGCGCTTTGAGAGGCTTCATGCTTTAAAGCGCTTTATAAAAATAGTTTTATTATTATTATTATTATAAATAACATTATGTTGCTAAATAATATTAATAATTTAGAACATTTTATTAAATAATTAAATTATGTTTAATATATTATTTATATTAATTATGTTTAATTAATATATTTCTTCTAAAATCAATATCAAAAATTCTTTAAAAATTCAACAGTTATGTTAATGTAATTGTTTTGAATGTTTCATTATTCTATCCTATACCTATTCTCTGAAATATATTAAATTGTTTTACTTTACTTAGTACAAAAAGAATAACAACTATTTCAATAAATGTGTTTCAACTTTTAGAAGGATTGACTCATGGCTTACGATACCCACCCCCTACTAATTTTGTGAAGGTATACTATTTAAGATATATATAGCAATTGATTTAATCGCTTATATTGAAATGAACACCTCTATTAATACCGTTTAATAATATAATGACTTGTTAACTATACAATAGACTAGTGGCTATATACGGGAGCTATCCTATTAATAAAGGTATGAAACTATTATAGGCGTATTGATTTATAATATATAAATTTATCTATATGCGTAAAATGAATATAATAAATTTAAAATTAAAATCAGAACAATTTGGAGTTAATTATTTTGGATGGATAAAGATGTTCAAAATATCTAAAATAACAAAAACTACGTTATCTGCTAAATAGAAACATCAAAGAAAAGTAAAAAAACATTGACTTTAAGTCAAAACAATTATTGTAAGAATTTATAGCAAGCCACTTTAGCTAAAACGGAGTAATAAAAATGTGAAAGTTAATGTTAAGATTTGATAGAATTTGTTGGCGCAGCAGCTGCAACATAACCTTCAGGGACGTCATTCATCCCTCTTGGAACAATCTTCAGGTTTAATTGTGGGGAAGAGAATCACCTCGTTGATATTATTTGTGTCGGTTAGCAACATAACAAGACGATCAATACCAATTCCGCAACCAGCAGTGGGAGGGAGGCCGTAGTTGAGAGCATTAATAAAGTTGTCTTCGACAACTGAGGTCTCCCCTTCTCCAGTAGGTTTGTCCTGAATTAAATAGACACAATTATAGATTTAAAATCCAATTTTATTTAATGAAATAGGTGGTTTATAAGCATTAACTCACAATCGTCGCACTTATTGTCATTTTGTTAGTGTAAATAGCATTTTTTACTTTTTATAAAATATTTTACAAGAAGAATATTTGTGATGGTGAAGCTGTAAATGGTGACATTGATGGAGAGGATATTGTTTTAGTGCAAAGTGACGAAGAAGATGATGCATTCAATGATGTTTCTCCGTCTACCAGCACCCAATACATCAAAAGACCGGAGTATTGTTGTACGTAATATCAAGCCAGCTTTGCAAAAACATTCAGCGAAATAACATGTTGGATTCATTTATTTTATTACATATTGATCCATCTTTATTACTACATACAAATTGAGAAGCGACATACGTCATCAATTTGACAGGGTCGCCCGCTTTCCTACGTGAAACATGGTATACCCTGTCAGCCAATTCGAATTGTGCCAATTGATTGAACTGTTGTTGGGGACTGGCGTAATACGTGATCGGGATTAATTTTGGGACGAATTATTTGATGACAGAAAGGGTAACACAATGTTTAAATTCAACATTTCTCTGTTTCGATTCAAAAAAATTCTAAATTCTACACGACCAGAACAGCGAAACATGGACATATTAGCTGGTGTCAAATTATTCTACTCCCGTTAAATCAACCGTTTTAAAGCTGTTTTGTTTTTTTAATTCATGGATCTCGCTGAACTGAATAACATGATTGTGTTATTAATGCGTTTTCCTCAATGGCAATAGAGGAAAAAGAAAATTAAACGCCGACAATATTTCCGAGTGTTGGCAGTAGCCCTTGTTCGATCAATTCAGCGCTCCATTGAGAAATCCAGAAAGCTCCATGGTGACACAACGTTTTTCCTGATGCAGAATACCTAATCTACGGGGAAGAGGTATATGTGTCATCTCTGTGTTTTAGGGAGAAGAGAGCACACCAGTATGACCCTATCTTGGCCACAATGTGTGTAGCGACTGTTGATTTATTTCTATTATTTTATTAAAAAACAATTTATTATGTTTTATACTACTTGAGTAGAGTGATGAACCTATACAAATAAAGTTTACATACATAGAATGAATTTATTAGAAAAATAACTGTGGGAAAATACTATTGAATTTTGAATAAAATTAAATTTCAATAGATTTCCAATTTACTGGACTGGAGATAATCTTCATTTCGAGATTGATAGAGATGTATTTGCTTTGAAGAAACAGTCAGTACTCGAAGCTAGCTATGTTGCTCTTCGGTAAAATCACTTCTATCCAGCATTCTCAAACTGGCCTCAATTTGATGAGTTTTGGTTCAGCAGAATGGTGCCCTTACATTACAGCATTCTTGCTCGAACATGACGAGATGACCACTTAGAGAATCGGTGTTTTGGGCTTTGTGGAGAAATTGAGTAGCTTCCCCGATCTCAAGCCCCCTGATATCTTCCATCGGAGGGTAATCAATAATTATGTGTACGCTACTTTACCACGATGTATTCAACAACTAAAAAATACGATTTTTGCCGAGATCTGACTATCGAGATCTAAAGGCTATTTCCACATCAACACATGAAGTTGATTATGTGACTTTTCAAGAACGTTGGATTCGTATTTAGAAGCATGAATAAAAACGCTCATGATTTCTAAACTGTACCTTGGATTTATTTTATTGATCTTTTGTTATTGTTGATAATTAATGAATATGTACATTATTTCTTTGACTAAATTGAATTTACTATCTTATTTTATTAATTATTAATTCTACTGTATAAATTGAATTATTGTAAACTAATTTATAATTACTTTATTACACCTTTGACTAACTCGATGACTAATTTGCAATTTGATGTCTTATGTCCAATTTCAATTTGAAAATATATATTATAAGCAGGTATGCAGTAACTCGATCAATAATTTGACAAAGTGAATAAGATACGTTCCCGTAAAATTAATGAAACATTGAAAACAATAGCGAATGAACGATAAAAAAGTTGCATAAAATAATACATATAATAGAAAAGCTATAAGTTTATTCAAAAAAACATTTAAAAACCTGTTTGTCTATATTTTATAAATCAATAACTAATGAAAATCTAAACGTATGCAACATAATTTAAAGTAATATGTTATTTTAAAACTCGTTCGCTAGTTATTTATAATTTCATTTACCAACACATTTTTGCATTGATTGCTGATAAGAATTACAGATGAAAATATACGCAGTACCTTGACTTTCTCATCGAACCAAACCTTCTGAACAACTGGATCATTTAACTCAGTGTAAGCATTGCAAATCTCTGTCTTATTGACGAACAGTTCAAATCTTTCTGTGAGACCATCACGAGAGCGATGCCACTTGGACAGTGGACTCATTACAATTGGATAATCGATAATGAAGGTGGGATTGACACATTCGCCTTCCAAATACTCCCCGATGAGCTGTTAATATAGATTAGGGGTTACCAGGAAATCTATTTCACAAAGTTTACTATAATGAGAACGACGACTCACCTTATCCAACAATCGTTCAGTTGATCTAGGTGGTGCACAATCAACACCCTTGTCATGAGCCAACTTATCAAAGATTCTTCGCGCTTCCTCGGTATCCAAAGCTGTCGGAGTGGGCAGTGGGGTCCCTATGCGACGCTCTAGATTAACGTAGAGATCCAGACGTCGGAATGGAGGAGTGAAGTCGACTTCTATGGCAGGACCATCAGGGCCCTCTGGGTGATACGTCACTTTATAGGTTCCGAACATCTCCATCACTATGCCTACAGAATGGAACTATATTGTCATTAATTATTCACAAATGCAAAAAATATCCTTCTTTTACCTGAAATGAGTTTTTCTGTGATAGACATCAAGTCTTCATAATCTGCATAGGCCATGTAAAACTCACAGGAGGTGAATTCCAGATTATGAGTTAGATCAATTTTTTCATTTCTAAATTGACGACCAATCTCATAAACGCGATCAATGCCTCCAACGACCAACATCTTTAGGTATAGTTCAGTGTCCACTCGCATGAAGAGATTCATTTTCAAGTCGTTGTGATGAGTAACAAAGGGTTTAGATACTGCTCGTATAGTGCTCATTAACATTATTGGAGTTTCCATCTGAAAACATAATCATTATCTAAAATTATTATCTGTAATAATTACAATTCATATTTCAAATTAGAATTTACCTCTTGAAATCCCATTCCATCAAGAAATCTGCGAACAGATTTGAGTATCTTAGTCCTAGCAATAAACCTTTCTCTGACAGAGTCATTGATTATGAGATCCAGATATCTCTGACGGTACCTCGTCTCCTGATTCTCCAGTCCGTATACAGGATCTGGAAGCTGGTGTAGGCACGGAGATAAAAGCACTATCTCCTTAGCCAGGATACTCAATTCGCCCAGTTTGGTTTTGCCTACAGTTGAGTATTTAATGCAATTTAGTTATTATGAATAAATAAAATATAACATAATGAGCACAAGACAAACCTGGTCTGCCTTTGATACCGATTACATCCCCACGCCGTATAACGTCAAGAATCTTGAGAAAAGCCTCAGGAGAAGAGTATTCTTGGGCACTAGCCATTACCTGCAGATTTACGCCTTCCCCACGTATATCAAGAAAAACAAGTTTGGCGTTTATCTCCCTTCGAGCATGAATTCGACCTTCGTACAGGAAATAAATTCGTTAAACTTTACAAACGTTGTAAGAACAGTGTTGTAAACATTGTAAGAATAACATGCTATCTTTAACACGAAGCAGTGGCATATTATTAACACTAGAAGAACGGAAAATTTTGAGTAATAGTTTGCTCCTATTAGATTGACTATTTATGTGTCAGGCTTATAGTTAGAATTTTGTATTTGACGAACAACTACGGAATAAAGTGTACCTATTCCAAAAAAACTGAAAATAAAATTATTACCAAACTTTTGATAATTACTTATAATTACAAATTATTTGCAAATATATTCAACTTATATATAACTTATGCTTTGCCTTCTGGAAATGTTACGATCGAAATTGCTTGTGCAATTACACGCATATAATCATTATTGACATTTGAAAATATGAATAACATCTAATTGTAAGAGGACAATTTTATAAATTTATTTTAATTTAAAATGTTGAGTAAACTTAACTACCTATTAACCATTTCAACCTTTCCATGAAAATTCCCTCCTCTAATTTTATCAAGGATTGTTTACAGTATTTCATTTCAACTTATTTTGTAATTTGTGTATTTATTGCATTTATTACTAGTACATCGCATTCTTAAATTTGTCAGTATTTCGAGAGTTTATTCTTGAATATTTACATACATATAGTACTCTTGTATTTGGTAGTTTATATGTACTATATATAAGTGAATTTATATTCTATAATATTATTTTAATAATAAACTTCTCAGGAATTTGATTCTTCAGATAGTATAATATATTAGTTATGGTATTTCTGTGTCCTCTTCTGTTGATACTAATATTTAATCGGTGGAGCGTGTCGACTTTCTGATCTATGGGTGCTATCTAAGTGCTAATTTATAATTCACAATAAGTTTAGTAACAAATGACCATTAGTTATTGTTGGAATGAAATGCAGTTATGAGAAATGTTTCTTCACAAGGTGTGTCGGGTAATTAGGCAAGTAATTAATTATATCAGTCAATTAATATTTATTAACTGGGATTGGATTACTCCTACAGCCGTATAATGCACATTCTCCGTGAATATTAGATGATCTCAGCTTATTTTCACGAAGTTGTGCGACAATTTTTTGTGCAACTCCGTTTATATATAATGACCTCCGTGAAATATTGACGCGGAGTGAAAAGTACTTTTTGCTTTTGATGACAGGATAATTGAGTGGCGACACTATTAAACTAATGCACTAATTCATTTGCCGACGCTTAATAAAATATACTGACAGCTATAGGAGTAGCAATAGATTATACGGACCCTACCCTTTTCCTCTATTGTTACTATATAGGTTAAAAAGCGTAAGAGTCAAATATTTCACCTATTGAATTCATCTATAATAAATTTGATTTTTATTGACACTTTAAAAGGAAATAACGGAAACAAAAACTTCAGTAATTTACAGAGTCGCATGTATAATAATAACTTTAGAGTTTATTGTAAAATGTCTTAATTTACTAGTGATGAAATAAAATATTTAATAGATATTTATTTAGAACATTAGCATTTCTAGAATATACTGGTCGTTCTGCCAATGTTCATAAAAAATGACTGGTTTAGTTTGTACTTTGTCAATCGTCAGAGGGGCTTTAAAAATCAACACCAAAAGTATACAGTGACTTACTATTTTAAATACTTAATAAATTGGTATTCGTGTTGAAGTTATAAGTTTAAACACATATATAATAAACTATTATAATATCCAAAATTTTGTCAAATAGTCAGTTATACATTTATAACACATTATTTAAGTATTAAATTAATACAACTATTTCTTTCAAGCGATTTTGAACCAATTAAATTACGATTCACTCAACTGTGCGAACAAAGTTAGGGCAAAATAAGCACAACTTGTTTCGAGAATTCGTTTTCTGAGAATGTATGTTAAACTTTGAGTTGAGCAAGTAAAAACATTGTTCTTGGCTATAGAAGCAACTAGTTGATGCTCAATACAATGCTAATAGTGTTAAACAGTTCAGTGCTAACAATTTTCATAATTATTGTTGAGTTGCATACAATAATTGCAAACAAAAAGGAACCTTGGGTGTAAAACGCCATTAATAATAGCTGCCGAAATATATAGCATCATCTTGAGCTGGTGTCTGGACCATATTCTAATTTCTTTGGTGTATATTTTACTTAACGGTAAACAATACGACGCAAATATGACAGCTGTTCTTGTTCTCTTTCCAACATAAATTGCGTTATAAATCAACTGTGTATGTCAATAGAGCTAAACATAATCATAGTAGTTTATATGAATCACAATTCTTATGAAGGTGCCTAGGTGCTTATAATTTAACATTGAATATAACTACAATGATTCTACAATGCCAAAAACAGATTGTAAACAACATCAATTTTGACATTTTCATTGTTTTACTACATTAAAAACAATCGAAAAATGTAAAACATAACTTTCTAAGATTATGTCACCTGCGATGCTAACAGATTCTTGAAGTGAAGCTCCCACATCCAGATCTTGGAACTTATCCATATAATCTTCTAAAGAGAGAGATACATGGAACTTGTGAGGATATGGGTTAGTTGTCGAGGTCTTTGACTTGAGAGCAGCTATGGAAGCGGACCGGAACTTATAGTATTGCTGTAAGGAGGAACGACATTATGAGTGAAAGTAAAAATCTTTTTGATTTAGTATTAATAAAGTAAATATAGTAAATTTAATTTAGGGACACAACTATCCATGATATGTATATCGAAATAAATATTTTGAAAAAAAAAATAGTTAAAAGTGTTATATGAAACGATCGATGAAAATAACCTTTTAATTAGTATGAAAATATTCAATTTTTATTATAATAACAGTAACATAAATTAACAAAAACAAATTTTAACATACATTGATATTATTTTCATTTGAAATAAAGTATGGGTATGTTTAATATAATAATAATAAAAATAAATGTTCACATATTTTTTTAGAAATGGGAACGAAAATTATCAGAATGAATAATAGCAATGAATAATACAAGGTAATAACACAAATACATTTAGTTGGATGCAATATGATTAAACGTAGATGTTGCTGTAGTGTTGGAATGAAACATTTTTGTATTTTTTGTTTTTACGGTAAAAGTTAATTTGGTAAATATTTCTTAAATGATTTATTGATGGTAAAAGATAATAAAGGACATAACCAGGGGATGTTTGCATCCTTAGACAAATCATCTAGACATTGATTTTTACAATTTAAGGATCAGAATATTAAGCGATGTGCTCTTCTTTGAAATTTGGTTAGTATATTAACTTGGTTTAAGTTGATTCCAATGAAATGAGGGTGGTTACAATATTTTTAAATACTCCGAGCACAAGAATTGTATGCTGTATAATAAGCTTTGTTTTTGCACAACATTTTTTCAGAATGCGAAGAGCATACATAGTTCTGTTTGCTTTTTGATGGTATAGTCAAGGTGATCAGACCACTTCAGTTTAGTATTCAGAATAACACCCAGATAAGTCAAAGTACAGCTTTGCTTTAAACCAGGGAAAATAATAGGAGAAAAGATGAATGATTAGAAAAGGAATTGTAGCACATTTAGCATTATTTTGAGGTACTTTGTATTCTAACGGCCAATTGATTATACTGTTGTTTTACGTATGTAGATCATCTACGTTTTGCTCATTAGTTGTGTGGGGAATTACGAGAAATGCATCCTCACCATATTTAAGCAATAATACATTATCTTGATCTATCGATATGAGCGAAAAGGCGAAAATACAAAATAAAAAGAGCCCAGCAAACTTCCTTGGCATCTTCAGAGATAATAGATAATTATCTGAAGGTGTGACCAATACGAACTCTTTGTTGTCTATTTTGAAGGCAAATAGTGATCCATCATGTTAAGTCAAGAGAAAAATTAAGATTCGCAAGCCATTTCAAAAGAATGTCGTGGGAAATTTTATCAAAAGCTTTTTTAAAAGTCATAAGCTATGACTTGCAATCCATTGTTGAAAGGACATGGAGAGCACGGGTAAGAAAAGCAAAAAAACATCCACTAATCAGAACACGAAACTGTACAGAACTGTAAACAAAATATACCTGAAAATTCTAAAAGACAACCCGAGTGGAATTATATAACGTAATTATTTAACTTAAGCTCAAAGAAATAAAGACAGTCGCAATGAACAGACATCACTGAAAAGCTATTTGTAAAAGTCTATATCTTCATCTATACATACATTCATCTATACTAAATGAAGAGCATTTAATGCGCAGCAAGAATAATATTGTTTTCTGAATCCGAGTTGGTTTCTGTCGTCTTTAGAAAGGAAGAAATCGGCATTGGCGTTGAAATGAGGAACACATTGTTCAAGAATTTTTGCGGGTATAGATAAAAGATAGATGGGTCTGAGATTATCGGTGGAGCTGGTGTGGATTTCGGAGAGATGGGACTTCTCCAGTTTTAAAGTACATAGCAAAAATATGAGTGAGAGGCTTAGCGATAATATCAGCAGATTTGAAATAAAGTTTGGTTGGGATTTGATCATAATCCGCTGGCTTTATTAGCCACGAAAGTTTATAAAGTAAAATTTCGGTTTCTGTAGCCTTCCCATCTGTCATTAATGAGCGATTTTATAAGCGGAGTAATCCAAAGTTTGTCTCAAGCGCTCATAGAGACTGTTTTACTAGGGATAAAGAAATGCAATTTTCTACAGCTATAGACGAAATAAAAACAAAATTATAAACTTTATTTAACAAGAATTATACAAAATCGTTTACTTACAGTTGGATCCATATGCTCCTCATCTACTGGCTGTATGTCTTCCTTGGATGCTGTCTCTAAAGCCTCACTAAAAAAAATAAAAAACTGATATATTAAGATACATAAATATATAATATTGAGAAAAAATCATAATACTCTTTAAAAATTCAGGGTGGCCATAAGTCACGCAGTATGGGAAAATATAATAATACAGTATAATAATTAAATTCAAAATATTTAAAAATCAATAAGAAGTGAATAATTGAAATCCAAATCATCATCATGAGTCAATTTAGAAATATATATAAATCTAAGGAAAATATGTAAATACACAATACACAAAGTGTATGTATAAATGAAGATATAGACTTTTACAAATAGCTTTTCAGTGATGTCTGTTCATTGCGACTGTCTTTATTTCTTTGAGCTTAAGTTAAATAATTACGTTATATAATTCCATTCGGGTTGTCTTTTAGAATTTTCAGGTATATTTTGTTTAGTCTGCTGTACAGTTTCGTGTTCATCAGATGTTCTGATTAGTGGATGTTTTTGGCTTTTCAAAGCAGTCTGGTGTAGCAGCCATTAATTTTTTGATTTGAGTATTCAATCATAGTCCAGGCTTTGCAACCATACAGTTAATATGCTATCGATTTTTGCTTTGAAGACGATCACATCTCTGTCTTTGTAGAACATGCTGATTTCCAGATAGTGCTCATTTTGTAAGCTGGGTCGAAGGCTAGGACAATGTAAACTTCGATGTCTTTTACACTTGACGATACCCAGCTTTCATAGATATATTTAAGGTCAAAGACCAAATTAAGATCTCCCTCTGCGTCTGCAATGGTTAATGCATGTTCATGTCGGATGGTTTGTCTATTATCAATTACTCTATCTTTTTATGATTTATTCTTAAGCCAGTTGATGATGCATGTTTATCCACGGCTGATTAGTAGTCGTGGTCCGTCTTGCATATTAATACTGAGGAGAGGTCTATGATGTCCAATCCATTTATTAAGAAACGTTTCGCTAAGAACCTCACGAACTATGATAGCATAATGGTCTGGGGCCCCATCTTGCTGGAAGTACATTCTGTTTAAATTGTGCCAGCGGAATTACCTCTAAAATAGGCATCAGGAAGTTTTTCAGCATGTTCAGATAGGTATAGTAATTTGGAGCACCCGATTAATTCTAGGAAAAAACAGTTTTAGCTACATAATTCTTGAAAAAACGTAACTAGTTTTAATTACATAATTGTTGGAAAAACGTAACTAGTTTTAATTACATAATTGTTGGAAAAACGTAACTAGTTTTAATTACATAATTCTTAAAAAAACGTAATTAGTTTTAACTACATAATTGTTGGAAAAAATAATTTATTTTTAGCTACATAATTCTTGGAAAAAGGTTTATATTTTTAGCTAAATAATAATTGGAAAAACTTAACTAGTTTTAACTACATATTTCTGGGAAAAAAACATTTATTTTTAGTTACATAACTCTTGGAAAAGAAACAATTTATTTTTTAACTACTCATCAATTATGTTCAGTGATGAACAAATTTTATTTGGATTTTAATTATTTCCTTCTTATTCACTTTTAATATTTTTAAAATTTAATATTATTACAAATTAATTGTCATACATGATGTTTTACAACAAGACAAATATTATAGCTAAGATATTGTATACTATAATTTCAAATACTCAAAAATAACTGTTCAAAATTAAGTAAGTCAGAATATAACTCATTTAAGAAAACCTCTATAAACCTCTAAGAACATTTTTCTAAGTTATTCAGTGATTTTTTAGTAAAGTCCTTTTTAATGAAAATTTATAAAATAATGTAAATTTGGACTGAGAACCAGATAAGAAAATATAGATAAATCTCTCCCTTTATTTAACATTAATATTAATCCTTGTTAAATTAAACTTATAATAAATTAACTAGGATATATGTTAGAAACTGCATTAAAAAGTGAAATTTTAATAAACATATGGTATAAAGTAATATTGATTTTCGGAACAAAGCATTTTTTGAGTTAACAAATTTAAAAATAATTAATTATGGTTAAAAATGAAAAATTCTAATTTAGCTTTTTATATAATAAAAACCATTTTCAAAATTTTCACTGATTTACCATTATTATTTATTTTTATTATTTATTTAATTAATTAATTTTAGGTTTTTCTTTTTAAATTATTAAACTATGTGAATCGTTTTTGTACAGATTACCCAACTTTTTCGCTTGGAATAGTCTCAACTTCTATAGCATGTAAATAAATAATCAACATCATAACCTGCAAGAGTATTTACAATAACCTGTTACTTACTTTAAATTTCTTTTCCCGTCATTCATTTCAGACATTTAATAATGAAGCAATTAAAAATCGTTCGAAGGTCTAAATTGAAGCAATAGACCAATTTTCACGTGAGTTAAGTCAACTTAAATATTGTTCCGCTAAGGTCCTGATGGAGAAAAGAAAATATTCCTAAAAACTGTATTAAAGAAAATGAAATATAAAAAATAAATTATCTGACTGACAATTATTGTTAAATGGAAAAATTATTACAGATAAATTTTATAACTATTAACTCTTTCCTACCGTGATTAATACATTTTAGAAAATAATATAATGATTAAAAAATTAATAGTTAACATTTAATGTAGGTATTAAAAATCCTTTCTTAGAATATCACTAATAACGATTTCAATAAGTGATTACAATGATTAGCATCATAATGTCTTACTTTAATGAATTAATTTTCGAATATTTTCATAAACTACTTGCTATTGTATTATTTGCGTTGTTGTTAGGTTGTATGTAAATTATAATTTATTAAGTGGACTGTTTTTAGCTGAGTTTATCTATAAAGTTTATTTATTCTTAAATATATAACTTTTTTTACTTATAATAACATATCTGGATTGTTTTTATTTATAATAAAAATTTTCAAAGCAGCATATTTCATAGCACCCATATTTAATATTATTTTATTGTCCATACATATTTTAATACATTTCGTTTACTATTACTTCTATATATTTATTTATTGTACAAATAGAATATATTTTGTTTATATGCGGTTCTACGGAATGTTTTTTACGGTTATGTTTACATTTACTACCACCGCAAAAAGGTAA
This sequence comes from Vannuccia rotundouncinata, assembly GCA_034780395.1. NCBI lineage: Eukaryota > Metazoa > Platyhelminthes > Proseriata > Coelogynoporidae > Vannuccia > Vannuccia rotundouncinata. The sequence goes on along the minus strand of JAUZNC010057166.1, from coordinate 470 downwards.
GGTTGTAGTTTGTTAGTGTTCTAAAGGTAACTCACCACAATTTACACGACCGCTTTTTGTATTCTGCGTAATAAAAGGTTTGGTATTTAATTAAGTAATTCATTAAAACACACTGCTAACAATATAAACCGGCGAAACAAAGATGAGTATAATCGTTAGAAAGAGAGCAAACTGGAAAGCTTGCTATACTACTCGCAAACCACGGCCGAACATAACTAGTAGTATATTTAATGAAATTATTTTGGAATGTAATTTTCTATATAAGATGAAATACAAAACACTTTTTGATACATATGTAACCCTGTGGCTGTAGCCATTGGCTCCTAAATAATAGTGTCTGAACTAGAAACTAGATGGGGTGTCTACTCTTTATAGTATAGTATAGTATAGTATTGTATAGTATAGTATAGTATAGTATAGTATAGTATAGTATAGTATAGTATAGTATAGTATAGTATAGTATAGTATAG
>JAUZNC010057165.1:0-13217 GCA_034780395.1 Vannuccia rotundouncinata | reverse complement strand
ATAATTATAACAATAAATGTTCGTTATTTCAGTGTGGACAACTTATTTTTCAAATCATAAAGCTAACTAACTCATTTTGAAATTCAACTAAATTTGAGTATTATTCGAATAGTTCTTAGTAGTAATAAATAAATAATTGTTGACGATTTAGCACGGATTTAAAGTTAACCGTGGATATGTAAAATTGTGTATCCATTGGGACTGCAATTTTATGACCAATCCAATAGATTTTGATATTCAGGGTGGCAATAGAATTACTATACAGTTACTAAAGATTCTAAGCTATGGTTTTAAGTAAGTTGGTGTTGAAAGTTATTACGAGCTTATACCTCACGAACTTTTACCTCATTCACCCCATATTGTAGTTATACTCTATAATACATAGCCGTAGTGTAACTTTTTAAAAAAGAATTTATTGTTTGATTTAGAACTATATGTGGATCACACGCCCGAGTTGAGCTAAGTAATGGAAAGAATGGCTCCAGAGGACGTAGCGATGATCGACGTGGGAGTAGGCAACGTCGTTTTAGTCCCAATGACCGTTGCTACGAGTGTGGGGATCGTGGTCATTATGCCTATGATTGTCGAAGGCGAAAAGGTCGTCGATCAAGGTAACGTTTCTTTTAATTATTATTAAAATAGATAAAAACCCTTTTTTTATTATTACAGAGTTACTAAAAAAGTTTTTTTGCTATATTTTATATGACAATATAATTTTGCATACAATTCAATGTATTATTCAGGGTTTCAGCATAAGTTTTTGCAATACACAGGTGTTTTTTTCGAAAACCGGAAAAGTCTTGAATTTATAATGTTCATTATTATCAGTTTGATGGTCAAGAACTACATTGAACAATTTTATTTTTAAACAATCGTTTTTACGTTATTATTTTTTGTAGGTTTACATTTTGTGCTTGTTGCCTAAGTGTAGTATTTTAATATACTGCCTGAATCATACCATACTCATGTTTTTGCTACCTAGCAAAGGGCCTGGTATTTGTTATTGAGTCTTAAATAGTTTTTAAATTGCTTTTAAGAATTTCGTACGAACCCTGAACACAGCAAAAACCAAAATTATAGTCGTTTACTAAATCCATTTTTAAGTCGTAAAAGAAAAATCAAGATGTCCATAGTACATCTCGAATCTTGTATTTCCTTTTTATTTGTTAAAGCTATTATTATATGATTAATAATTAACAGATGTATTACAAATTTGAATAAACTTCTTTTTGGCACATCGATACATTGGCACACTCTAAATACCAGTTTTTCATGATACAATATGTTTATTATATTTAAGCCTATACTGTGCTCAGTTCGCATTTTATAATTATGTAAATTTTAAAAATGTATAAAATTGTATGTACATGAATTTGAGGTACGATTCCGGTACAAGAACTTATGCATCACCCTGTGTATATTTGCATTGTCTTGATTACGAAATTTTTGGTTTATTTACATAATTTTGTTATAATTTAGACTATAGTACACCGATACGTATCTTTAAAATTATTATCATTCTTTATATTTAAATGAATTGTTTTTACTTAGTTTTGTTGGTTAACTATAACTTCATTCTGTTATCAATTTTTATATTTAAATATAATTTTTAATAATTTATTACCTAAACTATTGGCTTTTCAGATACAACGCTTTTTTTCTAAAACCGAAGTTTCTATATGTAATTTAGTAAATTCTAGTAAAGTTCAGAACGTGTCTTACGATTTACAGGTCCTGTTGGTCCCTACCGACAGCCTTGATTCACATATGAGATAACCTGATTGATCTGATCACCTTGTTGACACCACACCCTTCATGATGGAGTACACCCCAATAAGTACATCCATACGATCCATCCCCTAAATATGTTCGATCTCTGATAAAACTACAGGCTCAATTAAGCCCCTTTAGAACGCTACACTTCACAAATGATCTTGGCTCTGCACTTCCCGCGAGCTCTAGTAGCAGATCGATTCATCGATCATCCATCCTTCACACCTTTACATGATTGTTCATTGAGAGAGCGCACAACTTTGTCATCGCGTGTTGTAAGTGTGCACAGGTTACACTGTGGGGTGCGTTTTTACAACACATTTCTATTATAATTGATTGAGCGAATTCGTTTTTTAAAAAATCGATATTTAATTGGAATTAAATCTTTCTTTTCTAAATCTTTGTAGTATTAAATACAACTGAAATCTGCTATTTTAAAAGTTAAATTCATGGAATTTCTGGGATAGTCTGTCAGGTGGAACGAGATACGTGTATTGTTTACGAGCTATTGATTATCTAGGTTTATTGGTTAGTGAATTGGTATAATCTAGCGGTTTTGAATATATTTCAATTATAACATAATTAAAATTATATATATATAATCTTTTTCTCAGGAGGTTAGATTTGAAACTTTTGTAAAAATGATTACTATTAAAAAATAAGGATATGTTGAACCTACTGGTGAAGTAGTGATAAATTTAGTTGACTTAATTTTATTTTACATAGCTGTTGAGAATCTGTGTACTTGGATTGGGCAGTTCAATTTGTATTCCTATTTATTAATGTTTGTACCTATAATACTTTGCTTGAAGCTTATTCTTTTTAATTAAATATGTATGAAAGGTGAATATTTTTCTAAAGAAAATATTAATCGATGTATTGACTAATGGTGAGTATTTTCAAAAAAATGATACAATAATATGACTGTAACATTTACATTATTTTGAAATTTACACTACTAAATTATGGAGGCAATTGTTTAATTTAACTAACATTATTGGTAACATTTTCAAAATTTCTTTCGTTTTTATAAAAATATAGAATCTGGTTGGTTTGTGATATATATATATAATATGTATTCGTTTTCATATTAATTATTCTCTACCTGAATTTTTTATTATTTGTTTATAAGGCATACTGAACTGCAACTTACCCATTTTGCCAGTTTATTGCTTGTTTTGATATGTATGAATTTGATTTTGTGACTAATTTAATTTGGAGTAAATTGCAATTTAAATTTTAATTATTTTAACAAAATTTAAGCCTAAATTATCTTTTTAGAATTTAGGGATAAGTATATCTTACAGATGATGATAAGAAAGAGGTTAACAACTTAGAACCATTGATGTCGTAATTAAATTATCTAGATTGGCAAACTATACTACGCTTTATATGTAAGACAGTGAAATAAAAACGGACAAATTAATAGCAAACTGATTAAAATATATTAAATTGACTTGAATAAACAATTCTCCAGAAAAACATATTATTAATATAAATATAGCATATATAATACTGTTGTATAAAAATTAAAACAACTTGCTTGAGCAATTTGGTCTACTATAGCTCTATAAGTAAAATTATCGGCCAAACAAGTTTCACCATTTTGTCTTTTTTATATTTCTGACGTAGTTTCCCGATCTAGATAGATATTATTACGGTATCAATCAATGCCTAGAACTATCATCAATATATTTTACTTAGCCAGGTAAACATTACTTGAAAATAATTAAATTCCTCCTAGGACGCATTCAAGATATCCTATTGTAATTGATAATCTTTACATTTGTTTAACAATTTGTGGGTTACGTATGTTGATCGATATTACAAGGTATTTGTCAAGCCTGATATAAATGAGCTTAAAAATATTAATATGATTGAGTATATTACAGTTACTTTTATTAATATTATGTTCTCTAACACACATGCCATATTTGTGTTGTCCATTGCTGGTGCTTTATTTTCTAATCAGGTCTCGTTCTCGTTCTCGATCACGCACCCGTTCACGATCTCGCTCATACTCGAGAGATCGGCGAAGTAGGAGTCGTTCACACAGTCGAAGCCGAAGTCGTTGATAACACTCATTTATTATATGGTGGGTTATTTAGATATGTAGTTATATCTGAGAATTGTTCTTTTCGAAAACTATTTGAAAATACACAAACAAAAATTATTTCGTATTGCGATTTTTTATAAAATAATTTTATATATATATATAATATGTGTCAACGCAACGGTTCACAATTTTTCCTGCTTTCTAAAATATTTTCAAAAAAGTTGTATCCTTTTTTTAAAGCTTACAAGATATATACATTTTTTTAAGTTTATAATTATTCTACTTAGTAGCTACTACTATATCCTTTAATATGCTAACAAACCATATTTAGCTTACAGTCTCTCTAAAATTCGTTTATTTTGGTTACTAATAATATGCATTATAACTCTTAGTCATTGTTTTGACTAAATTACGCACAAATATTTCTGAACATTTTTTATAAACGCATTTCTGTTTTTTTTTTTATTAAGTTGAAAAAATTTGTTTTAAAGAATTGGTTCTGAAATGATTGCGATTGAAATATTGTTTTGTTAATTATCTATTATGAATATTCTATTTTTGGCATTAAGTAGTCTCATTCTGCATTGAAATGTATTTCATTAATACAATAATATTACTATACTAAATACCGAAAATAATCGTAATAGGTATGTAAAAGCAGCAGATCCAAATTTCATAACATTCTTTAAACAATATTTTATTATTAATTGTGGGTTAACATTTTGTTCTTTTTATTTATGTGTTATATTTAAATATACTGCCTACATCATTAATCACATACGCGTTTTTGAGGCTTATGTAGATGCTGAAGTCTTGGTGCGAACAATTTAATAATTTGTTATTTAAATTATTTTTGATGTGTTTCAGATTAATCAATGAATGCAGAAATTTGTTCAATTTTTATCCTTCGACATTTCCAAAAATGTTACCGTGTACTGTTTATTGTTATTTATTAGTTTGTTCCATATTTTTGTTCTTAACTTCACTCATACATGTCAATAAAAATGAATAATCTCATTTTCTTGTGTTGTTGATAATTTGATATGTTTCAGTATTGTCTCAATCGAATTTTGAATTGCTTTTGGTGAACATAGATGTGATCATACAAAGTGATATACGTAATTGGTTTATGGTACATTATGTACCTACAGTCAAATCCGCATATATTGGATCGTTTGGTACCAATAAGAAAATTCGTAATAGCCGGTTTTAACTCATTACTTAAAGAAAAACTTTAAATAAAAGATAATGATGTATTATATGACATGTTTTATGTGAATAGAGTAAAATATATTTTACTATTACTTCGGGATATTATGTAAAAAGTTCAAGTTTTCACAGTGGTGTTTTGAGTGGTTTTTTCTAGACTTACAAAATGATTCGAATTAGTTCAAATAGAACGAGAAAAACTATATTATCCGTTATATATGACAGAAAAAGTTAAAAAGGGACAAAAAATGATCCCATATAGGTAGAGTAGATTAACATTACAGAATAAGCATTTTCATTCATAATCATTGCAATGCAAATTATCCGTTATTGTCGGAAATTAGATATACGCAGAATTGACTATTAAAATGAATAATGGAATAAATAGACAAATATGATGTGGTATAATATACAAGACTGGTTACATATTAGTGTGGTGCCCAGAAAAATTCGGTTCTCTCTCAGTTAACGTCCAGCTACAGTAACGCTAAAGTAAATACACGGAACCCTCTTTAAGTCTCAGATATATATGGTCTAGGTAATCGAAGTTAATATTGTAATTTATATAATGTAGGAGCAACATTTTTACACTATAGTCATATAGTTATTTCAGTTCTTATAGAATTTTGAATTTTCGTTTCCACGTTATTTTTTTAATGCTTCCCATTACTAATCTATAACTATACCTATAACAAATAAAAGCTACGCTAAGACTACTCCACCTAACATTTTTGCTCGAAAACACGAATTTGAAAAAAATGAAGCCGATTTAAAATATTTAAAATAGCCATGAACGCTAATTTATTTTTATAGAGAAATTAATTAATATTTATGCTTAATAGTAGAATTTAAATTGTCTTTTTCTATATTATTTTGCCTTATATTAATATTTTGCGTGTTTCTCATTTGTTAAAATAAACTAACAAAATTATAATATCAGCAGATAAAACTTCTAAAATTTGGAAAAACCAGTTCAGTTCTTGGAATTCGTGTTTTATTTTGTATTTCAACAATCATGAAGTTTTTATATTAAAGATATTATGTTAGTCGGATAATTTTTTAATTTATTATTGATATGGTGAAAATTAACAATAACATAATACTTTTTGATACATAATTACAGCTAATGCATATTTAATTAATTTGACCACAAAAAAGTTATTCTATTTTATAAAATATTTTCGAAAAAAGACTGTTAGTAATTTATGAAATTCTTTTATTTCTTTACATATTATTTTAATAGATTTTTAAAGTTCTTTATTGTCTATTCAGAGGTAGCAGCAGCATTTTTTCATAGGAGGGGGGGAGGGCAAAATTTAGGTAATGGGACAACTATTGGCCCAAGACAACTCGGCCCAGGACAATTTGGTGCAGGAATACTATATAACAATATTAATTATTATTAATATGAAAAATTATTTAATTTACTCTAAAATTAAAACACTTTGTGAGTTAAAATTTACCACTATTTAAAAGAAAAATTCTATTAGATTGGTTAATAGCAGTTAATTTTATCAAAGTAAGTGTTTTAAGTTTAGATTAATTTTGTATTAATCTATTTTGATCCAATTATGTGTATCCCATTTACTGTTTCAATTCACTATCTTTGCATTGTTACATTAACTATATTATTTGATCTGATTAACTGTCAACATTATAGTTGTCCCTTTGAGCCGAGTTGTCCTGGGCTGAGTTGTCTTGGACCGAGTTGTCTGTAAATCAAAATTTATCAGAGTTCAATCTCCAGTGTGCCATAGCTATACAGTCAGCAAAGCCTCTAAAATTTTAAAGTTTTGTTAGCTAGAATGCATTATAAATGAATCATGTTTATATATATTCAAAAATATATTTTGCTTGAGAAACTACTTTCATGAGATATATTTTTTATCTTTCAAAAATAGATATTTTATTTTTAAAAATTGTTTTTAGATTTATTGTGAATTATTTTGAATTTATGACATGAATAGATATAACAAACTTTTATTCTTAACATTTTTTGTGTTTATGCCAGAATAATATGTTATTATATAATTAGTATAATATTAATTTTATATATATACAATAATATAAGAACAAATATGTATATAAACTACAGGCACACCGGAGGCACCATTATGTGATCCTAATGTAATGAAATTTAATAAAAATAAAATTTGGGTCCTTTAAACAAGTTATATATTTATATTTAATTAATTATTTTTATATTAGGAATATAGGTATACCTATATAAAGATATTTTTTAAAATTGTAATTTCATTTAAAATTAGTATAATATAAATTAAAATAGTTCCACAAAACTAAGTTATAAGTATACAACCATGTGACAAGGTTATAATTTATAATAAATTAAGAAATATACTCATAGAACTATAATATAATTATGAATATACTTTAAAGCATGACATAAATATAGGAATTTTTTTAGATAACATATTAAGGACTGGTCAGACAGATTTCTTTTATTATTATAGAGTAAGTTGAACAAATGGTAATTATTTGTTTTATCTATAATAGTTTTTAATTTTACTAGATTGTCTGATCATTTCTTGTTGTAATTAATATATATACAATATATGAAATTATATATGAAGTATGAATTATAAAATTTAAAGATTTTCCACAATGTTTAGTATTCTACAGCATGCACTAAGAACATCAAATGATAAATGAAACAGTTAACTTATATCAATTAATCAATGGTTTGACTTGAATGTACCAAAATATCTTATGCATTCATCATTATTAATAGCAAAATCATTTGCAATGGGCACTAGATCCATTGAATCAACAATACTTTTATGGATATATAAGATTGAGCAATTGTTTAGACTCTGTTCCATCATTGAAGAACAAAGGTATGTCAGTAGCCATTTGAGGGTTGAAAAAGCTCTTTCTGAGGTAGCTGACATAACTGGGACTGTGAAGTAGAGTCGAAGAAGGTTATGAATTTCTGAAAACAATGACTGACAATTGTTCTTTGATAATGCAGATAATTAACAATGTAAATTGTATGCTCCTTTTTCTATATCTTATTTTTCTCTTTATTAATTGTTCCCAAAATATTGAACTAATTTCTGTACAATATTCCTAATCCTGAACATTTACATTATTATTATTATTACCTATAATGGTACTTAATCTGTTTCATTGTACTCATTATACTCATTTGCATTCTGTCAAATGGTTTTTAAATATACATTATTATTATTTAAATGGTTCAAATTGAAGTGACAGTCAATTGATGTAGGTAAATGTTGACTGATAATGTCTGAAAGCATTGTCAAATGTTAAGATAGTTTGGTGATATCTAAGTCTTTACTAAACACAGAATCCTTTAGATTACCTAATTTTTCACTAAAATCATTTCCATTTGCTGCATTCAACAGAAGCTGCTCCATTGCAATTAATGGTTTGGTAAATTCTTGATTGAATATCTCTGTAAGCTTAACAATTAATAAGTCACAAACTTCAAAGTACATGTGTTGGTAAAATCTTTTGGGAACTGAATTTATGAGGTTCACTAACTTCATCTAACCATTTTGGTTGCCTCCTGTTCCATGGAAGTACTGGCTCAAAAACACCATTTCCTGGGCCTACTTTATTGTGCCTTCATACAAAGACTCAAAATGTTCATCTGTCCTATGGCATTCAAAAAAAAGATTTAAAAATAAAAACAAATGAGAGTGCTTCATGGACACTAAAATTTGTACCCTGCAATGCTTTAGATGTTTCTTCTGAAGCAGACAACAGTAAATGGCTTTAAAAATTATATTGGTTTTAATGAGGGGGGGGGGCTATGCCCCAACTAGGCAATAAAGTTGGGGCAATAAATTATTTGACAGTATAAATGTTGGGCACATTTTAACAATTTGCACTAAATACTAATATATGTGCTGTTCAAATTACCAATTGATTTAAAAAAATATAAATTATGTAACAATTTATATTAAAAATCATAATAATTTATATAAAAATTTAAATATTTAATACTTAAACAATAAATATTTTTATTTATTATTTTTTAAATTCAATATAAAGCAGATGAATTTACAAAAATAATATGTAAATTGGTAATTTATCCAGCACATATTAGTAATTAGTGCAGATTGGTAAAATACATCCAACATAAGCACAGACTAATTTGTAGAATGGTTACTAATAAAGTCTTGTAGTAAATATATTGTTATGAATTAAAATTCATACATGACCTATAGTGATTAACTGAACAATTACTTAATATAAAACCATTAGTGATATAAACCTAAATTCAAATAATCAACATAATGCAAATGTTTGGCTATGTTTAATGTCATTTTACTGTTCTGTGCTAATTACTAATATGGACTGTGCCAATTTCCCATTTACATATTATTTTTGTGAATTCAACTGCTTTATATTAAATTAAAAAAAATATATTAAAAAATAATAATTCTATTACAAATGATAACTAATATATATTCAGGGTGGCCCATAAGTTACTTTACCCAAAATAAAACAAAATTTCATTATAATCCAATAAGTAAAATTTATTATAGCCATGATCCATTATACATGATAAGATTTGACATAAAAGTAATGATAAATCAAAAAGCAAAAGATATTATAAATGTTCAAAATTTCCTCCACCAGCTGCAATATCGTCGACCAGTTGGTGATGAACACCACTGCTCACTTAAAGACAAAATCCTGGAGTAATTAAATTGCACTCAGTGATGATACATTCTCTTAATTCTTCTAAGGAGTCAGGTTTCTCTGCATAAACTTTGTTCTTCAGAACGCCCCAAAGGAAAAAATCCAGAGGTGTTAAGTCTGGTGACTGAGCTGGCCACTCAATAGGCCCTCTGCATCTGAACCATCGACCAGGAAATTTGGCATCCAACTATTGTCTAACAATAAGAGCATAATGTGGCGAAGCAGCATCTTGTTAATTTTCCAAGTTAATCAGATTCCTGGCAGCCGGGATAAATTGTTGCACAGGCCCTGCATTTATCCGGCCATGGCTGGAAATCGGGCCATTGGGCAATGATTTTTAGAGGTCTTGAGATTTGCAAGAATATACAATAAAAAATAACCCCCCCCCTACGCATCACTAGGTGTGTCATAATTAGGGTGCATAATATTTTAGATCAGTAAAACTAAATTAAAAAAAATTTCATGCTTTGCGCGTGTTTGTATTATTAACAATTGTTTATAAGACACTGGTTCTCTCTTTCATCCACAAACAGGGCTCCAAATTTTCATCTAATTTTGTTATCACATGTAAAACGTTCCGAATATTATTAAGCTAAACACTTGGAAATGTCACCAAAACGTTTTAAAAAGTCTAGAAAAATTGAACTTCACTCGCTCGTGAGGGTCCGGGTTCCCCAGAGATTGATTGCTCTTTATAATAATTTTCCGGCTAGCCAATTATTAAGTAATGCGGGGCCTGCTTGCAGCATTGCTAGATAGTTTTTACAATTGACAGTGTCATTTAAAAAAAAAGGACCATTAATTCCAGCACTACAAATACCTGCAAATACAGTTATGCCTGGAAGATTAAGGTTGTGTTATAATTTGGTGAGGGTTAGTGTCACTCCAATACACACAGTTGTGACGGTTAACATGGCTATTTAACTTGAACTGTGCTTCTTTAGACCACAGTATTTTATTGAAAATATCTTAATCTTCAGTTGAATACTGAATTAAATCTTCACAAAATTGAAAACACCGATCTGGATCATCTCCAATTAAAGCATGCAGTGAGCGAGGTCAATAACATGTGAGTCCAATATCACTCATTATGCATTGGAGTGATGTACTAGATATCCCAAGCTCTGTAGATACACACAGTTGAGATTTTGTGGGGCTAATCACAAAGGTTGTGGCAACAATTTTCTTATTTTATTGATTTTTTACCGATTCTGGTGCACCAGATCTAGGAGCATCTGCAACACTGCCTAGTTCATTGAACTTAGAAACTAATGAAGCAATTGTTGGTTTTGATGGGGGTGCTGATTGAAATGTGTCTATCCACATATTTTAGTACCAAAATAATAATTATTTATCACATGGATTCTTTTGTTCAAAACTAATTGTCTGTTTGCCTGAGCCATAGTACACTTTCTAAAATTGAATCAGTTTAAATTTAGCTGTTATTGGAATTTTATTTTTGTAATTTTCAAAATTTATTTATAGATTTATATAGCAAAAAAGTATAATGGATCATGGCTATAATACATTTTACATATTGGATTATAATGAAATTTTGTCTTATTTTCGGTAAAGGAACTTATAGGCCACTCTGTATATTGAATTAAAAAAAATAAAAAATGTTAATTTATTGGTATTACATATTTTATTATATTATTAAGTGCTTGTATATAATTTAGATTAAAAAAAAATAAATTGGTAATTTGCGCAGCACACTAAATAAAATCACCTGATTATCAGGTGTCACCTGATTTTAAATAGCATCATTGCCTGATAGTCAGGCACCACCTTATTTACAGGTGCTTGAGGGCCTGATTTTTAGCACAGATTGGTAAAATGTGCTCAACATCAATAAAAAACTAAATATTTAAAACAACAACATTTCCCATTAAACAAAGATTAAAAGATTAATAACTGATTAATCTAAATAGATACATACATAGTATTATAAAGGTTAGACTATATTATTGGGTACCTACCTATATACATTATTTACATATGCTTAAGTAAACCACAAGTATTTATGTGTGTATATTGCATGCAATATTTGTCTGTAAAATATTAAACATATTATTATTTTAATTAATACAATTATTGTCCAGTTTGCAGAATGAAAAATACATAATAAACATAAATATTTTGCACAAAAATCATCCAGATTATAGTTTAGCCTATTCTGGTTGGTACAATAATAAATGCAAATATTATAATGAATATACAGAAAAGAATTGAAAGTGAGTCTGGCATTGCTAAAATTCCAGTTTGGCCAAATTCAGTTTAGCCAGAGTAGACTTTACTATAGGTATATTACAATATAAATACATTTGACTCTTCTTGTAAGGGCACATACTTTAGCCATAAGCTGGATCCACATGGTTCGACTTTTTGCTTAAATTGAATCGAAAGGACCATCAGCACAATGTTTGTTTGCTTTGATTTTTAAAATAATAATTTTTTTTTATAAATAATTTACCAATTACTATTAGTGATTAATAATGAAAAGTAAAAAAGTTTTTAGCACTATTTGTGCTCTTTATTTGTATATTAAAAATAAAACAAAAAGTCAGTGGCATCATCCAATACATGATACCAGGAAAAGTGTTTTTGGTACATCAGGTCTATTTTTATGATGAATTATTTCAAAATTTTCCAGAATGGATAAGTAATAAATAATTTAAATTATTGAAATATATTGAAAATTTTAATAAAAATCGAATGGAAAATAGAACATGTTGAATATATTTGATTCAACTAAAATCGGACATTTTGCTTCGACTTTGACTAAAATCGAAAGTCGAATCAAAGCAAATTATACTCTTGTGGATGGACTTTGGACTACTTTTTCATTCGATTTGACTAAAATCGAATCGAACCGTGTGGATCCAGCTTTAGGGATAGGTACTTCTGAGGATGTGATTTTTTCATTTGTAGAGTGAAATCCATTTTTTAAGAACTTTTTTGATCATTTTTCCAAATAGGCCAAATATTTATATTTTATAATGGGGGGGGGGGATATGTACCAATTTTAATAGAATTCACTATATCTGTATATAATGTATATGCAAATGTATTATTCAACCAATAAAACAATAAATACTTTGGAGGGGGAGCGGGTTCTGGCCTTGTAAAATACTTCCTTTTTTTCATTTGCAATCACATGAAGGTCGCTGTAGGTCAAATAAGGGATTGGTAGCGTTTTTACAAGTAGCTGATTGTCTTTTCTTAAAAGATGTTTTGCAATACATCATAGAAATTTTGTGGCGATAAATACTTTATTGAGTGCTTTTCACTGTGTTTTACCCACATTAGTGATTGGTCTATGGTCATTCCAAGCACTTCAATGGTATCAGAGTATGGTAGCGTAGTGGTATCCTATCTTCCTTTGTCGCTGTTTTTTTCTTTGAACAATGGGCAGGCGTTAATGACGGTGAAATACAGAGGCGCTTACTCCGGGAGAACGATCTTTCATTCCAGACGGCCAAGCGGT
>JAUZNC010057163.1:0-13219 GCA_034780395.1 Vannuccia rotundouncinata | reverse complement strand
CTCAGGAGTCGGGGCCAGAAGGGCGAGATCATCAGCAAAACCGAGAAAAGGAAGTGGGACTGCTGGATAGCGAGAGCTGCGACGATTCCGTAGAAGGTAGCATCCGTCCGTAAGCGTGGCCAAGCGAAGTGCCACGTCCAGAACTACCAGAAATAGAAAAGGAGCCAGCGTGTCACCCTGTAGGACACCTGAGGTTGTAGGGAAAGTTTTTGATATTAAAATAAAAAGACGTAGATGTATCGTAATATTTAAGTAAATCGTAAACATTTTTTATTAAGTTAATAAGTTTTTTAAATAATTTTCTTGATTAGTTAAATATGTAATTATATTGTTTATTTTAATAAGTCACTTATAAACTACATTTTTGTCCTTTATAGAGACTAAATTATCGGAGCGAAATTTAAATCGTAACAGCTGTTTTTATAAAAGTTAACAATATCCAAAGTCTGTGACATCTAAAAATTATTTGTACTATTATTCTTTCTTTAATATAATGTAAGTATGAACATATTTTTATTACATTTGGATTAATCTGTATTATAATAATCCTGAAATTTGAGGATTGAAGATAGTTATCTAAAGAAGATCCTTTCACCTTTTGCAAAATTTAACAATATTTATAATTTACTAGAACATCAGTGCATTTTTCATATTAATGTAAATAGTTTTAGTACTTATTTTATGAATAAGTAATTAATGAATAAATTGGAGCTTGGTATTTATCTGTCTATATGGTTGAATTAAGTTTTTCATAGCTGTCCAAAAAAATAATATTTTAATTGAAATTGACCTTAAATATCTAATAATTTATAGTGATAAAAGATGAGTTACCTTTAATACCATTTTACTTATTTATTATAGTGGAAATGATTTAATTTAAATATTATTATGGCACTAAATATTTTGAAAAGACAAATTATTTTAAATGTTAAGCCACCTAGATCAGGCATATCTCAATGTTTACAGGGTTTTGGGGTCCAATTTGCAAATTTGAGAGCTCTAACTATAAATAAAATTATATGAAAGTCACATCCCTAAATTATTATGCTTCAATATTATATATATATATATATTTATAAAAGGGCAAAACTAAATTAATATTTTCAATATAGGCATAGGCTGAAACATATCACAGCACCCCCCCCCCCCCCTATTCCCATAGGCATATAGATGGTTTAAAGACCAAAGTGTAAGAACTTATTTTAAACATTAAATATAAAAATAAATACATTAATCTTAAATAAAAATTAATATGTATCAAAATAATAAATATAAAATAATTTTTTTATTTAAATGTATATATTTTATAGATATATATAAATACATTTATAAAGACAAATCACAAGCATTTATGTTATTTCTTAATATCTAGAGGAAATAAACTTTTTATATTCTTAGAATTTTAAAAATTAAATTAGTTATAATTGCTAATATTTAACAAATTATTTAAATATAATATGATTATAAAATACATTATTAATTGGATGTTGTCTAAACAAACTATATTCTATAATTTTGCATTAAAAGTTTTATTATAAACAAATTTTTATTATATTTTAAGTAACTTCATAAAAAGATGATTTTATTTACACAGGAATACTATAAAAGTAAATTAAAAAGTATAGACAAAACTAATGGAATAAAAAAGTTCAATATAAGTGAATTTAATTATAGTTAATTAAAATTTTACAACTTTTAAATTATATATCATATTTGTTTTGAGTTCTTTCTATTTTTATTATTATTATTTTTTAATATGCTCATTATGTTTTTAACTAAATTTGGTTTCCTCATAATAAATAAACAAAAAATTTAAACAAAGTTTTTTATATAATAATAAAATTTAAAATCTATTTTAGAATAGATTAACTAATAGATTAATTTTGAAAAAATATTAATTTTCTATTATTATTGACATACATATTTGCATATTATTTCATTTAAAGGTTAAAATAGCCCTTTATAAATAAATAATAATAATTGCACCATTATCTTTGATGTAGTTAAAGATTTATTGATCATTAATATTTCCTAAAAATTTCATGCAACTGACTTATTTGTTATTAATTAGTATTTAGGAAAATTTAGAGAATTTGAATATAAAAATGAATACCTTATTTCTAACATAGCAGAATTCAACTTCCAAAAATAATGCACATAAAAACTTATGTTTTATCGATCACATGAAATTGTTAAAAAAATTAATACAATACATCATAAGCTGAGCATTTGATCACACCACCCATTCTAAGGTTGTAAAAACTTACCTTGATGTCTCTCATCATAATGTTGGATTTAACATTACAATTATCTCACAGGCATTGACCTTATGGAATTGATAAGCTGCATGAAACTTCAGCAATTCTATCATAATCAACCTTCTTTTATATTATACACAAATTATAATTTTGAACATTATTAGCATACATAATGTACACACATTTTACATAGATGCATGTACAAGGTCATGTAACAATTTATAAAAAGATAAACGCACAATAATATTTAAAAATTGTAATTAAAAACAAATTCTTGAACTAAATTATAACCACACATATATACAAATTTATAAAGAATTGAGTAACTACATTCCATTTATTGATCGGTTTATTCATTACCTCTGGCATAGGTAGCTTTAATGGGTAGTGACTACTTAAAAAAAGGCCTGCTTATGTTTCATTTCAGCAGAAATGTTCTAAGTAGTGACTATTCCTAATAGGAATCGTAACAAAGATTCAATTTGGTCAATTTCACTACTCACTTCTAGGCTCTGCCTCTGGTCATTCCAAAATGGTTTTAGACAAAACATGTATGAACAGGATATTTAAAGCAAAAATATATTTGAAGAGAAATGAAAACAAACCACTTCAGTGAATAAATATTGAAAAACATTTGTTTATTATAAAATAATACATTCATTGGTAAATATTGAATTCATTAAATTACTTTTATTTATAAATCACTTATAACCAGTAACAAAGATAAATAATATTCATAAAGTATATTATACTTTATCAAAATGACCAATTCAACTATTTTATTTTTTATATAAACAATAACAATATTGCAATAAATATTGAATGAATTTATGAATTTAACAGAAGGGAAAAATATATCTAAAATGTTTTATTGTTGTTATCACAATTTCATTCTTAGACAGATGAGCCAAATATTTTATTTTGTAATTTATCTTGATAACTATTGAATATCTTTGATTTATGTGTACTAAATCAAAAGTACATAATCATAAGTAAATGTAGAAAACATTCCTTTTATTCTTTTAGGAGTATTGTTATCAAATCTGGTCATCATATTTTTGGAGACCTGTTTTATAATACACATTTCCACATTTACAAAAAAATGTAAATACTTTTGTCAAAAATTAGAGTTATAGTAGTAATTCATGTGACAGATGTAAAATAAATTTATCTACAAATATACAATTACACTTCATAAAGTTATGTATGTATTCAATATATTGATGGCAGCAAAAAAAGGATCAATTATATAGTATTATAAGACTAATCATTATGATTTATTGGTAAAATAAATTTTTATTTCTATTTATAATAAATACATTTATGAAGTAATAATTTATTTTTAAATGTTTTGTAAAACTATATTTTTTTTATTAAAAACAATAATTCTACCATGAAGTAGTTTTTAAAATATAATAGAGGTGATTTTGGTTGAGAATAAAATGGAATGAACCCACATAAATTAAACTAAATTATTTAATTTATTATTTAAAATAATATATTTTATTAAAATATTCAGAAAAGAAAAATTGAAAAAAAATTATGTGCAGTTTAACTTCTTTAATATTAATGTATTAAGACAAAAAACAATTAAAATATTTATATAAATAATTAATTTAAGAAACATGTAAATATCTAAAAGATTAATGAAATGTTCAAAAATTAAAATAATAAACAAATTTGTTTTGACTGTTAACATACATCAACACTTTTCTCTTCATATATTATAAAAATAAATATTTTTTAATTTTTAAAACCAGAAGTACAACTATAGATGCATATGGTGTGTTTAGCTTCCAAAATTAATACGATATAATATTCATTTTACAGGAAAAATTAAGAGATTGATTTTTGTTATAATTTTTTTGGAAACTAAATATAGCTTATTTATTAAATTTCAGTGTATGATAACTTGTCCGAATAAAATTTTGTTTTTAATAACTTTGGATTCATTGTGTTAATTTTGGTTAATATGTTAAACCTAAATGAATTAATAATTTTATTCTTACAGATCAGGTTATTTTAGAATGACTCAAGGTTCAACATGTCACATGCACTTTCCTTCAGTAATGTGGCCAGCGAGTTCGGTGGTCCAGAGGAACCCTGTTTCATTTACAGATTTAATGACGAGGAGGGCAGCGGTCCCGAACTCGTCAGAGATGTTTTTATCGAGCGCGGAATGACGGAATTCCAGCCGCTTCTTCATAGAGAGAATGAGTGGAACATTTGGTGGAAGGGTAGTCAGTTCAGAGGAAGTTTTTACTCCCAGGTAAAGGACCTCTTGTTCTTGTGATATAATTCTTTTAGAAGGATTATTTATAAAGTTTTCTTTATATTTCAATGAGCAGTTGGTATCATTACAGTTCTTAAATTATTCTTCGAATTAAACTTATTGAAAATTATTCAATGTTTTTTTTTCATTTATGAAAACTTAAATAGAGAAAAAAGGTTACAAAAGATTTTTTTGACCCACCATTCATTAATAAACTTTTAAAAATTAAAAAAGTAATATAGTTCCTCTTGTTCAAATAATACAACGTAATACTTTCATTACAGATAAAACCATGGCAACGGTTAAATCACCACCCAAAGGCGAAGGGCAGTGTCAATGATATTACCTCGAAAGATGGACTGTCCAGAAATATGCGACGAATGAAAGGAATCTACAATGACGTTTTCAATTTCACTCCGGTAACCTTTCATCTCCCTCGAGAAGAGAGACTCTTCAAGGTATCCTGATTGAACTCAAAGTTAGTCATTAGTTTAATTATTTTAATTAATATTCTCTCTTCCGAAAAAAGGACACATTTTCCAAATTATCGGAAGGCGAGTCATCTCTTCGGGATAATATTTGGATCTATAAACCGGCCGATATGTCGCGTGGTCGCGGTATCTTCGTTTTCAACCAACTTATTCAACTCCGCTACGGTTCCAAATCCATTGTTCAACGGTACATTACCAACCCCTTCCTCATCTCTGGTTACAAGTTTGATCTCCGTCTCTATGCGGTGGTTGTGAGCTATCGCCCGCTGGTTGTCTATCTCCTCAACGATGGCATTGTCCGCTTCAGCACTGAACGATTCGACCTTTCCTCGCTGGATAATGTTTACTCACACCTGACGAACACATCCATCAATAAGTTTGGACCTTCGTACGCAACAAAAAAGGTGAGATTGACCCACTTTAGTTTGTTGTACGAACAGTGAATTCAATTGGACAGAATATTTCTCTTTATAATTTATTTGATACTTCTGATAGAAAAGTTATTCGGTCAGAAAGCACCAAAGTTCTTCTCAAAGCAATGCTTCATATAATTAGGGTAGAGGTGTGTTTTATTTCTGTTCAAAAGTTTCCAGTAATTCACAAATGAAACATCCACTATTAGTTTATTTTCTTTCTCTGTACTTTATGTATGTAGGCCCACTTAACAGTTCTTGATTATTATGATGTCTAAAGATATCGATTATTTATTTCATCATTACCACAGTAAAAAATTTGTTATTTGGCATAAATCAACTACTGTCTTTCCCAATAATAAAAAGGGAATTGTATATTAATATAATTCTTGTAAACAATGCCATCATCTTGATCAGGTTGGAATCGGAGCCGGGTGTAAATGGAGTTTGGCTCAGTTGCGCTACTACCTCTACCAAAAGGAGATCAATGATCGAAAACTCTGGTCCGAAATAATCAATATTATCAATCTAACAATTCTCAGCCAGGCTTCCTCCATTCCAAAAGTGATCTTACTATTCTTTATTATTAGTTTACAAAATATTTTTTTTAATATTATATTAAAATTCTTTAATATGTCATTGTTATTAAACAATCCGATAATATTATTGGTAACTTTAATTAATTCCAAATCAGTTTTTTATTCCTTCATTTAAAAGTGTCGTGAGAGCAGTTTACCCTTTATCAATATCTCTGGCAGGGTTTCTGGATCATATAGCCAAAACCGTGTTTACCAACAAGACAACAATTTTCTCAACTCCTGGAGCACTCCTAAAGCTATTGTCAACAAGCTGAATAATTATTGTCTAAAATGGCGGAGTGTGTCAGAAAGGCTCATCATAAAAATATACAATAAAATACAACTTTTTTAATGACAGTAAGATGAAATATAATCACTCTCTGTGTAAAAGATATCAATAAAATACAAACCAAATTGAATTTTAATTTAAAAAGAAAGATTTTACAATCTAACGTCTTTCAATTAAGACTAACGTCTTGCTATGTGAAATGACTTTATTTTTTAATCACGTATCTTTCCTTTTAAATTTAATTCAATTTGGTTTGTATTTTAGCGGTTTGTTTTTCTCAGGGTTTGTTTTCATTTTATTAGTATTCCAATTCGTTTGGTTGCTTTTATTTATTTTGTTGAGATTTGTAAAATATGATTCTTTATCTGATTTGACGAATTTATAAATCCTACTTAAAACTATATTGCCGACTCATTTAAGATACAACTTTAACTGATCACTATCGTTATAAAATGTCTGACAAATTTCTCAAATCTCTTAATTTAGATTTTATTTTCAGATATTTTGAAACTTTATTAATTAATCTGAAGAAACGGAGCAATTGTTTAAAGATTTAATTATATTTTACGTCAATAAATCTTTTGGATAGAGAACGACTATTTTTATTTATCTTTTAGATTTTGAAATTTATATTTAGTGATGTTAATTATTATTTATCGATATTGACTACTTGATCTGCATTATACTCGTTTCCCCGAGCTGGGTGGGTTAAACGTGAATCTCAAAAGATCAAACTATAAAAAAAATCTTTTTATGTCAGGTTTTCAACTGTTACGAACTCTTCGGCTTCGACATCATGTTCGACGCGGATCTTAAACCATGGCTGCTAGAGGTGAACTTTAGTCCGGCGATGAAATACGACTGCGCTGTCGATTCTCAAGTGAAGAAGCTTCTCGTCAATAGTGTTTGTGACCTCATGGGCTTCACAACCGGTGACGTCATCGGAGGCAACAATTCTCCGAATAGATCCTTGGACCAGTTTCTGGAGCCGAGGTCGGGGGGTCCCGGATGGACCCGAGAGAGAGCGAGAACACGCTGGGAGGCCGCCAGAGAACCGAAAACATGCAAACCTCCGCCGCTGTATCGAGACAACAGGACTGCCGGGGTGAGGATATCCCGAGATTCACATATGTTGAAAACATGTTGGCTGTTTCCTATTGTTTATTGAATTTCAGCATTTTCAAAAACTATTTCTGCAATTTGTGGTATTTAAAACCTTTGTTAGTTTGTTTAAAAATTGTTTTCTTATCTTGGGAAATTTTCAAATCCTAGATTTCATAATTATATTTTTTATGTTGCGTTTATCAGAATTATTAAGCTTTGTATATATATGAAGTTTGCAAAGAGTTTTCAAATATTCTCCACTTTTGGCTTGACATAAAAAGTATGTGTGAAAATTCTCGATTTACAATGCATTGTTCAATCACACGTTGAGCAAATATTGGAACAGTTTTGTCGAAATAATAACAATAGAGGTCAATCAAATCTGTATTTGTAGCGCAGGACAATTTTAAATAGTAATGATTAATTTATGACTTGTTAAATAATCTTGTATTTTTACAAGTTTTATTTAGTTCGATTTAAATAGTGTATTTTTTTTTAATTTTTAGGTTTTGGTTCAAAATAATAAATTCCTGAAATTCTTCTTCCTTGACATTTTCAGTTATAGTTTTAAAATATTGTTTGAACAAACCACCGATTAATGTTGATGTTAAAGCATAAATTGCAACCATATTATCGGTTTACCAACGTTTGTTTATTCACGGTCACAAATAAGAAACCAAACAGTTTTTTTGTTTCAAAATAATCTTTTCAAATTTTTAAAGCAATAAATATTCTCTTTTACTTTTGTCTGCTGACTTTTAAAAATGGACTTTCATATTACGTGTATGGAAATAAGTGCGTCACAAAAGACTATATTGTACGGTTAACTCCCGTAATCTATAACTTTAAAACCTTTCACAGCACTATTCTTGCAAAGAGCAGAGATCTCATCATAGCAGATAAGTCCGTTAATCTAAAACCATAACCCAACTATCAACGAACTCACACCACAGGGATTATGACTTTTGTTTTTCTGTTTCTTTTTATTTACATTTAGTTTGTCTTAAACTAAAACAAAAATTTGTTGCTTTTCAAACTTAATTTATTTTTTTATTACAATGACGAAACGTTTGTATATTTGTATCTTTCGATTCAATTTTTATTTTGACGCTTTATTTTACACCGAGAATGTTTTATTGTGTCTCTCTGACCCGCTCCATCAAATTTTATATCAGGAATGCGATGAAGAATAATCAAAATTTTAATTAATAGTAGTTATAAAGTAAAAAACATAATTTACAAATAATTTTTAAAAAAAAATTTGAGCTACCTTTTTAGAAACCGTAGTTTGTTTTGATGTTTTAGTTATTTTACTGTTTTTACTGTTTCTTAATGTCAATAAGATGTAAATCTCAAAATGTTTAATGACAGGAACGAAACATAAGCAATAACCATCCACTAACCCTGTCTCGACGTCGCATTTTACGGACCGGTGACGAGGAATCGCGGTTAACTGACAGCGGATTTTCCTCTGCTAGCAGTAGTGTTCGAGGTCGTCGAGGTTCTGCCAACGGTTCAAATATGTCATCAGTGGGTTATAGTAAATTGGGAAAACCTTCCTCTAGTATTACCAAGTAAGGAATAAAGTATGTCATAATTTCACTGTTGTATTATGTAGGTCATAGTGTTACTGTTGTACTAAGTAGGTCATTGTGTTATTGTTGTCGAATGTAGGTCATATATTTTTTGTTGTCGAATGTAGGTCATTGTGTTATTGTTGTCGAATGTAGGTCATAGATTTTTTTTTCGAATGTTGGTCAGCGATTTTTTGTTGTAGAATGTTGGTCATAGTTTTACTTTTGTGGTTCAAAATAAGTTCATTGATTTAAATTTTTGTTAGAAAACCATGGATAACAATTTTTAGTGTTATTTTTTTAACAATATTACGATCGAATCAAATGAAAATCGTTTTATAATTTTTCATAGAAATAAATAAAATAACATAATTCCTTGTTTAAAATATGTTCTTTAAAAAATCTTTTGTTATTAATAAAGTAAACAAATGTACCTAAAGCAAAATACGTAAGTTCTATTATTTCATTTCAATACGCTACTATCCACTTAGAATTTCCGCTAATAAAAGTACATCCAAAGAATCAATACATTGAAGTCGTATGAAGTCAATTATATATCAATTAAGTTTACAACATCGACTTTCATAAATGCAGAAAAACAGACATGCTTTTCTTTCTGGTTTTTCTTCCCAATTCATTCTGTCGATCATCTCACAGTTCATTCTTCTCTGCAAATCACCTTTCGGTTCATCTATGAGTTCTCCCACCGCAGTTAAGTATTTTAGAGAATAGCTACTTGGTCATTGAGTGTATTCTATGTATGTACTACCTTTATCATAAGTTTGTTTTGGTAATATAAAGATGTTATCAAGATCAATAAATAATCAATAACTTTATTATGCCGAACCACTCAAAATTGAAAGCTTATATTTTAATGAATATTGACAAACATTGTCAGGAATAAGTCTGTTTTTTGTTTAAATGATATTTCTCGTTATTATCCTCAGAAGTCGAATTAATGACAGTTGTTTACTAAAAGATTGTAAGATTCTAATAACGTCACCAGAGTTGATCAGAAAACTTTCAGTATCGGTTTACAACAGCGCTCGGAACTAGAAACTATTTATGATTAAAAAGAAATTGTCGCTTCCTCTCTGCTAAAGTACAAGTTTTATGGTTTCTAAATGCTGACCCGAATCATTTGTTTTCAATAAAATGGTGGATATAGTTTTCTTTTTTGATATGATTCTAAACTTTACTTTCCAAAAAATGTTTTTTAAATCTATCTTTCACTTAAATGTAAATTAACAAAAGAAAATATTTTCATTAAGTACCAGTGTCTGACTTGCGCAATTAACGAAAAAGCTTTTAGTGCATTACGGCAACATTAATTCATAATCATAAATAATTTTATCCTATTTGATGTTTCATCAATTTCTGTGTCTAAATATTAATTATATTCAAAAAACTTGTTACAAACAGGTCCATTTATTCAATAGAAATTGCATTACAAATGTGCAATATAAATTAATTAATAACATATTTCTAGACAAAAAATCAAATAAAGCGACTACTGTAACTAAGGAAGATAATCCATAGTTACCCAACAACGGTTGTCACCTGCTTTTATCTTTTATTGTGACTAGCAACGGTCACGGGATGGCAGACCGTCACTCGACCGGGTGTATGGAGAGTATTGTCGAAGACAGTGACACCGAAAACTCTCGGCTGAAGGCCGTCGGATCCACCTTAGCCAATGACTACCGACTACCAACACTGAGTCATACGGCCGGATCAAAGTACCAAATACTACCTCTACTTTACTGCAATTATTATTATTAAGCTATTAGTAAACACTTCGATTCTCTTAAGGGAAGTTCATTTACTTATTGGCCCTTATGACAGTTGTATTTGTTTCAGTCGGCAGGTCGGAGCAAATGGAGACTGCTCCAGAGATTCTGGCGTACCATCCTCTGCCCCACGGGAACATCTTTCGCTTCCAATTCACCTTCGAACACGGCCGTCCAATCAATCAGGTCTGCGGTTAACTGCGAGTTACTGTAAGAAAGAGTCCCTTAAGGCTACTGCCAACTATCGGAGTTTGGTTTCCGGACGCAACGGACGTAAGCAACAGCCCCAGCGTCCTAATAGATGTAAGACATTCTGTGATGATCGCGACGGGGACTCTAGTGATGAAGAAGAAGCGGACAACCAACCTTCTATGATGGGATCCACGGAATCAGATCGAGAGAAAACCAATACCTTGCCGGTAATAAACATCTTTATTGTTCTACTTGTTATTTTAGTAATTAATGTGGGGTGTAGATTTTTGTAAAATAATGATTGCCTTTCTATAAATATCCATTTGTTTAAAACCACTTATGAGACTGCCTTTCTAAAGAACTTCAAAAATCTTGAATTATTTATTCAATTAACATCAAACTCATCGAAGACATAATTATTTATTCACTTATGAACCGGTTAATTAGAGTTTTATAACTTACTACAGAAGAATATATATTAAACTATCTGTTGTCCAAGGTTAGTAGAAAGTTGAAGTACTAACTAGCTTTTATAAGTTTCTTATTCTAAAAGAATGTCTTTCAATATGCATCTGCTTAAAACAATAATTGTTTATTTTTAGCCTCGATAAGATTTCTTTCATATAATATTTATACAGATTAACCTGGCAGAATTTTCGTTAGTGTATCAATGAATTAAGAGCGTTGAATAGCCCCTAATTGGGGTTGCTTGGTTGTGAAGAGTTCTTGATATGCTCTGATGACCCGAGCGTGGTGTGAAGGTACAATCGAGACAGTTGACATCTAACCAAAGAACAATTGAATCTACAGTAGTGTAATTTGTCTAAAAGAAGGAATTGCACTAAGTTACATCAACCAGTGGCTTAACATAGTTTTGTCTTATTGCATTCTTTTGAAGTCCATGATACTCAATTTGTATAAAGTGTTGAGTGAATTTATTCTTATAAAATAGGTAATAAAATACAAAACGAATAAAAAAAGTAAAATAGCAAAACTCTGTTAGTATAATGAACCATTCGAATACAAACCAAATTGAATTACAATTCGATTGCGAATACTAAAAATACTTATAATACTAATCTAACAAACGCTTCGACGCTACGTATTTAAAAAATGTTATTACATTGAAAAGACGTAACGTCGAAACAATTATAATATTAGAATTTTTATTTTAAATTATATTCTATTTGGTTTGTACTTGATCGATTACTTTTACTCAGTGTTATTTTAGTTTATATATTGTAATACTTTTGTTTTTTATTTATATTTTTTTTATCACATTTTTATTATGTGTAATAAAATAAGTTTATAAAATAATATTATTAATTTATTTCTAAAAAGCTTTTTCATAATTTTAAAGGATAATTTATTTTATTAAATTATTTATTGGAAAAATAAATCCTTTTATATTATTCATCAATATTTTAGGTCAATCTTCTGTATGGGGTTCATCCAATGCGACATAATTCTAGCGACCGGCTTCCAACCTTGGCTCATAACTACGGGAGTTTAAAACTAATATTTCCTTTCAACAAAGCAACCAGAAGGGCTGCCACCATCCTTGATGAGAGATCTATAGTCAGAGAATGTGTTCGTTTGTTGAAGTATCGTTGTAAGGAGGGGACAACACATTCAGCGAATATTGACACACTACCCCAGGAGATCCTTGACATCAGTGATGTTCCTGAAGTGTGGACGCCTTTGTGATATACTTAAAGACCGTCAAGACACTCCGAAAATATATTTTGTATATTGTGGTCTTTATGAATATCATTTGTATATTGTGGTCTTTATGAATATCATGTGTATATTGTGGTCTTTATGAATATCACTTGTATATTGTGGTCTTTATGAATATCACTTGTATATTGTGGTCTTTATGAATATCATTTGTATATTGTGGTCTTTATGAATATATTGTGTATATTGTGGTCTTTATGAATATCATTTGTATATTGTGGTCTTTATGAATATCATTTGTATATTGTGGTCTTTATGAATATCATGTGTATATTGTGGTCTTTATGAATATCATTTGTATATTGTGGTCTTTATGAATATCACGTGTATATTGTGGTCTTTATGAATATCACGTGTATATTGTGGTCTTTATGAATATCACGTGTATATTGTGGTCTTTATGAATATCACGTGTATATTGTGGCCTTTATGAATATCACTTGTATATTGTGGTCTTTATGAATATCATGTGTATATTGTGGTCTTTATGAATATCATTTGTATATTGTGGTCTTTAT
>JAUZNC010057162.1:27549-44659 GCA_034780395.1 Vannuccia rotundouncinata | reverse complement strand
GCAATGAGATTGATGTGTACACCTATGCGGGTGCCGACTCGTCAGCAATGAGATGGATGTGTACACCTATGCGGTTGCCGACTCGTCAGCAATGAAATGGATGTGTACACCTATGCGGGTGCCGACTCGTCAGCAATGAAATGGATGTGTGCAGGTGTCGTCGCAGGAACCTTGAAACAAGGTGTTGTCCGCCGTGTATCACTATTTTAACAATTTATATGTGTAAATACTTTAATTATTTTTATACAATTTAATGTGTAAATAAAAAGAATTTTAGGCGAAACGAAATTTATCTTTTTTCTGAGATTAGCATTAGGTGAAACGATATTAGGTGAAACGATATTAGGTGAAACGATATTAGGTGAAACGGGTTTAGATGAAACGGGCAAACAGCGTGAAATCAGCTAAACTTAACAATTTCTTCTTTTATTAATATTTTTGGTGACTATTTTATCAACAATTTTTGAGTTGAAAAGGTAATAAGGATTTCATAATTTGTTTTGACCTCTAGTTGGAAATGTTTTTAACTGTCAAGTTGAAACAGTTGCAGACGGTTATATAGTCATAAAAGGTTTATTGCAAGCTCATAAAAGTATGATATTTATTTTTAAAAACATCTCATATTGTGTATGAATACTATGAAGTTTGTAGATGAACAGTTCTTATTATATGAAAAAAGTATATTTCATTTTTAGTTAATTTTTGTACGCAAAGAAATGAACAAATATACGGTTTGCGTTGATATAGAAACCTTAGGTTGAGTAAATGTTATTACAATATAGCTGAACGTGTACATCATGAACATAGAAAATAAATAATACGTAAAAAGATTAAAATATTTGGGGTAGGGGCAAAAAAGTAAAAATTAATGTTCTTATTTTCAAAATAATTTAGTCAATTAGGAATTTTGTTAATTATTTTTAATCAAATCTGAAAAAGAATAGAAATTAACGGATAAATGGAATTTTCTAATGGATTATATTTATATTATATTGCAGTTTGAGAACTCTGAAAATATTCAGTTTTTAGAAACTTTCAAAATGTTCATATTTTTGAAATTCAAGATTCAAAACCATTATTGTTAAGAACAATTAATTCATTCTTATTCATTCTGCTTTTCGGCCGAATTTTTCTGCCAATTTGTCTGCCGATTTTAATTTTTTTTTATTATATAAAATTTATTTCTAGAAATATCATATTTATATTTATAATAATACTAAAATTGGCAAAAAATGTATAATATATCTTTTCTGCCGATTTTTAATAAATATATGTATGAACAACTGAAATTAGATTTTCTGCCGATTTTGAATTAATATAAACTAAAACAGAAATTATCTTTTCTCCCGATTTTTTACCGATTCTACAATTTTTTATTTTCTGCTGATTATACATAATGAGGTAAAAATCGGCATAAATGCTAATTTCAGTAGTTCATATATATATTCATTACAATCAGCAGAAAGGGTTTATTATAAGTATTCAGACGATTTTCGTTTTTATATGTCTATAAATATAAATATATGTTTCGTTTTTTATGTCTAGATATTACATTTTATATAATAAATAAAATTCTGAATCTGCAGAAAAATCTGCAGAAAAGATTTAATACGTATATAATTTTGTAATAGTTCAAAATACTATATTTACAAATTAACTGTTCCGGAGTTGAACCTTTTTAGGAGAGAAATATAGTTATTTCATCTTTCCCTTCGTTCCCATCAGTTATTGTTTTATACAATGGGAATTATAATATTAAAATAAAATAAAATAGCTACCATTAAAATGTGTAATTCTAGAGCTGATTTAAAAACATATTTAACAAAAAATCACTAAATTGATAAATTGAAAAAATAAAATATTAATATATACATCTAAACATGTTTTGTACTGAAAAAATTTGCAATGAAAAATTGTTTAACAAACATGTCCCTGAAAAAATCACTTCATTAAATTAAAATGTATTATTTTTAATTTGTTCTTTTAGAATAAACACGTTTAAATAAAAATAATAATCATTAAACATTAATAAAATTCAAATCAATTCTATATTTAAATTAAATTAGGTGTCATTCGAAGATTATAAATATCATTCATAATATCCATTACATTGTTAAATTATTATTATTTATAAATTTATACTGAGGTCTATAATATTTAACTAAGTTTTCAAAATAAAAAAAAATACAAATTCATTCGTGAGGGAATGTTTTGTAAATGATATATAATTATTTTTTTACGACAACAATCTGTGGACTTTTTGTCATTTTTACAGCAAAGTTATTTTTTTACATGTACAATTAGATTCAATTAAAATGAGTTATTAAATTATTTTTATTAAATATTCTAGCTTATGACAACATTGTTGATCGATTTAATAATAAATAATTTGTTTAATTATCATTATTATTAATTTACCTCCCATTATTTACAAATTAAAACAACACATTTTTTATTTTGACGTTCCTATAGTTCTATAGAGTTATAGGAACGTCACAATAAATTTTTTTCCAAAATATCGGAGAATTCAAACGTGAAGAAATGTCAGATTTATGCTTTGACAAACGATTTCACAAAGACGATTGGATTCTAGTGGATTCTGATGAGATATCAGATTCAGTTCTCATAAATTCTCTCATGACGGTTGAAACAAACAATACCCAAAGTACAATCGAAGCATTCGTTTTCAATAATTGTAGTAACATTACAAACAATATTATATAACTAAAACATAAATTAAACATGTTATCGTTATCAATCATTAATTATTTTGAATGAAATAACTATATTGATTGATAATAAAAACAACATTTTTTGATGGTGGTTCCAAACAGAAATACGCTTAAGAAATATCGACACCATCAATGCGTAAGATCTTTAATTTATATAGTAAAGGAAAAATTATTGAATACATACTCCTCTACATCTATTATAAGATAGATGTTCCTCTATAATAATGTTCTATATAGTTAAAATAATTTTACTTACTAGTAGAGCCCGATCATAGACATTACACTATAACAACAAAGTATAAAGTATAAATATATAATGTCTATGGGCCGATACATAATTTTCTATATATCTTATTGCGCCAAATTTAATTTTAAAGAAGCCAAATGGTATTCATATTAAGATACAACCGGAATTAATCTTTTGTCAATATATTTTTATTATAACCATTATATTCGAATTAAAATATAGACTAGGTATCCTGATAAAAATAATATTTCTCTGGTTTGTTCGTAGATATAGATTATAGAAAAAGTTCGAATTTTTCATAAATATCTGAAATCCCTTTTACCTGAAAATATTATGCTCAAGGGAGTATAATAATCGAAAACATAAACATCCGGATGCAGCCCCCCTCCCCCCCCCCTATACTCACCTGAAAAAATGTATACGACCGTTTTATTTTACAAAAAGATTTTAATGTCTGTCCTGATTATATTAGTTCTGTTTTAAAGAAGAATTTTTGAGCAAACATTAAAAGAAAGACAAATTTAATATAAATATAATTTCCCCTAACATGTCTTTTGTTAAAAAAGTACTTGTTGCATATGTTGACGTGGAATTGTACTTTTGTATTATTGTATGTACTTTTGTATAATTATATGTAGTTTTATGTTCTTTAAACAATCAAAAAAAAATTAAAAATGTAGACAATATGAAAATAAAACATTATTATATAATTTTAAAATATATTCACATAGCTGCTGATAAATAGAGAAAACGGGAATAGTTTATTGTAGGAAATAGAATTAATGACATCAGGACATCTTATATTTTTATATTCTTAACCATTGTATTCGTACAGTACATGTACGTGTCTGTTACTCTTCTTGAATATTTTAATCAAATTGTAACTTTAAGTTATGACATGAAAGACATTTTTTGTAGTAATGCATTTATATATAAAACATAGCTCAAAAGATACTTTTGTTCATAAAAGGTAGTATTGATGAGATGAGTGTTGATTTTTTACTAAATTATTTTTGCTAATTGAATTAAAGAAGTTACTAATATAAAATAATTATAACTAGGTATTAACCAAATAACTATAAAGTAACCAAAATCAAACATTCATCAAACTATAAAAAAATATCATTTGGACGACTTTTTAATTTTTGTTTTACTATCTAATGCTTTCTATATAAATGAAAAATACACATATTTGAAGGTTAAAAAACTTTTGACGAGATTGCAACTAAGGTATATGTGTATTGAATTCTGAAATTGTAATAAAACAATCTAACGATACTATTATTTAAAGGATGTATAGTTATGAACTTGGAAAAGTATGAGTCAAAACAAACTTGATTAATTTAAAATATTTAATAAATAAACATTTTTAATTAATCTTTTTTATAGTTAATTTTTTAATTGAATAAATTTTTAATTATTGAAATTAATTGATTTATTTTTATATGATGCCCTTTTAAATAATATTATGTTATTAAAACAGTTATTAGTGGCGCAGGTGGTGTTAAATAACCTTAGATTGTCCAAAGAGGATATTAAAATTTTAGGGTGAAGGTCATTATTTACTTTAGTTCACTTTAATAGCCTGGGCTGTATATAACATTTTGTTTACAGAATTACAATAATAAATAAATGATTCAATTAGTAAAAGTAAAATTAACCCACCGATAATAAAATATACACATATGTACTCACATCGTAAAGTATTAGATCACAAATAAACGTAAAATTACGAAAATGAAAACGAAGTCTGGAATGTGCTTAATTAGTGTTACTGTAATCATGACAACTAATTTCCGGCACAATATTATTTCTCGAAACAAACTTCCTCCATGGGTAAAGTAGTGTGGAGAGCACAATCACTCGAAACGACTTCATAAAAGCGCAGTAGACGAAAGTATTTGCCACACTATTGAAGGAAATAAGAAGAACACTGAATTTCTGGATGGGACTGTTAATTGAGTAGGGCATGATGGCGCCCATGTAACTCAGAAGAAAGAAGAGACTGTCGAATGACAGTGTGATTATGAAAATGATGGTGACAACTAAGGTGGTAATTGTGAACTGGCGGGTCGCCCTGCGAAAGGTTCCATTATTGGAATTGACGTCAGTGGCTGCGGAAGCTCGGACCACGTGAATCACTTTGTAGTAAATCAGAATAAAGGCAAAAGTTGGGAGAAAATATGCTGTCGTGAACCATAGAATGGAGTATCCAAAGAAGAAATCGTTTATTCTCTGCCCATCAACAAAGTATTCGGCAGTACAACTTTCGTTGGCAAATCTAACCTGGAAAATTGCCCCTATGGGGACTATCAACGCATAAGTATTCATGAAAATGATGTAAACCAATTTAAGTTTCTTTTGAATAATTCGATATTTCTCGGCCAAAACTATGGCAGCATATCTGTCAATTGCAACCCAGATTAAATTCTGAATGCTCAAAAAAATAAAAAGCCAATCGATAAATTGACTGTGCCACAAATGACACACAAGTTTACTTAATGGTAAAATATCACCAACTTTCCACATGGGAGGTTGAACCAGTAAAAGTAGAGAAATTAAACATCGATCAAACTCTGATTGCGAAGAAAGAGTGTTGTTAATTTGGATTCCATTTTTTTATAAATCATGGCTAGAAAAAATATCAAGTTTCCTAAAATTCCCAGAATGAGAATACAGATAGTAAATTTATCGAAAATATCGATCCATTGAAGACTCTCCTCAATTTTACTTTGACTGTTGTTTGTCGACATATTCATGGTCAACGTTAATTCTCTTAATCGTAATAAAATTATGTCCTCATACCTATATATGATGTAGAATGTGAAAAAAGTCATTCAATTTGTAAAACCTTTTTCGCTATTTTAATTGGCCAACAAGCTTTTATGTCCTTATATAGCGGAGACTTAAATTGACTATATTTATTATCCAGTAATACTGAAATGTTATCTTTACACATTCTTTAAAACATACAATTAATATGATGTACCAATTGGGTTTTTTCAATTTTTTTTAGGTTTTATAGGAAATAGATTTTTTTCTTCGAAATAATTTTAACATTTATTCGTTGTCGATATTACAGATTAGGGGAGAAATAATTTTTTTAAAAAACGGTAGAAAGGTATATAAATTCACATTTGGTAACAGTTTTAATTTGTAAAATAAGACTTGTGTTAGTTATCATAGTTTTTGTATATTTTGTAAATTTAAAAAATTGTTTTGATATTTTCAGGTCACAACTATGGCGGAATATCCGACAATTACAGCGAATATTAAATTTCGAACGCTAAAATTAGCACATCGTGTAATAAATAGTCCAAAAAAAACACCTGCTGAGACCATTCTGGAAAAAATATATTCCATTAAAATTATATATTATAAAACATTAGAAATTATAAAAAAGGTAAACTAAATCTGAAATGGTCGGAACCACTTAATTATTTTATTCGCGATATTTATTAATGCATCGTATATAGTCGTCTTTTTCTAGTAGTATTGACAAATTAAATATTTCCCGTGTCCCTGTTATCAAAATGAGTACAAAATTTGTTGTTATTAAAAGACAGGAAAACACATTTTTTCAGAATTCTTTTTGACTATATATAATAGTGTAGGTGCAACGATAATATAAGTGTTATTTTGTCATTTGTTATAATGATATAAGAAAAACGTTGATAATTTGATACTTTGATAAATGCGAAAAGTATCCAAATTATATAAAAGAAAAGTTTTAAAAATCCATTTTGTAAACATGATTTCTTTTCTGTCATCTCTTATTTAGCTCCAATAAGCCAATTAAGATCATTAAAAGTCTATAATCAATTCACATCGAAGTTTTAGAAAACATTAAACAATTTAATTATAACTGTAATTATAATTATAACTTTATAATTAAAACTAACAAAATTTAGTGCATTATAGAATATACATGGATTAGAATAACATATAATTGTGATACAAATTTGATGATTGATGAATTGATGTGAAATGATATTAACATTTAGACAGTTTTGAAACGATGTTAATTTTGATGTTAAATGTTCATTTATATATTGTAAAAATATAATAGTAAATTATAAATTTAAAATACTAAAATTGAAAGAAAACCATTATAAATTTAATTATTGTTTTAACCTCTCAATATATTTTTTTTAAATATTCATGTAATATAAAAATCTCTTCTAAATGTCTATAGTCATAAAATACGATTAAAAAATATGAATAAAATTTTAACATTAATATTTGTACAATATATATTTTAATAATAAATTTCAAAAAGGCTGTTTTACATAATAATCTTACTCCTAAAATATATCTTAGGTAATCACTAGACACAAAATATGACTGAGCCTGTTGAATCAATTATTAAAGTAAATATTTCTTGACTAGTTATTTTTTCGAAAAATTTCGTAATTGCATTATTTGCATTCAATTATTTCTAGACATAAATTGTTTTCACATGGTCGTCAACAGCTGTGTATCAGATAATGATAACTGTTATCAGTCTACAAGAATAGATGAGAAAAATCAATTAAATCAATTATTGTTTTATGTTTACGAATTAAATTTATACATATTTCATATTAAACGAATAATAAAAAAATTAAAAATAATGAATGAAAGTAAAGGTTTTTTATTCTTTTAAATAATAAGATCTTTTTAATGTAATGCCTCTTTAATGTATTAGTGAACGCTAATTTACGCCGCTATACCTATCCTAACTTTGTCATTCTGTATATTGATAAAATACACAGTCACGGTCATTTATCTGCTGAACTAAATGTCACGTTGAATTTGGGAAGCATAGGATCACTAAATAAAATTATTGGTTTATAATGTATCTTCTTGAAATATTTATATTGAACAAAACGTACCTCACCAATGTTTTTCGTTCAAACATAGAGGATATTAAATAGAAGAGAATTAAAAAAATAATATATTTTTTTAAATTCCTATATTATTTTAAATTTAATAATTTTTTTGCGAGGAGCTCCAAACTAATTTAGTTTTTGTAATAATTTCTTCTTATTGATTTTAAAGGAATTATATGCGCTATACTTTACTTAAACATTACACGATATATAAAAAATAAAGTTATATTGTTTATTATGAAACAAATGGTATTATTCCCATAATTTTACTTATTTATGTAAATTTCATTGATTAAGAGTATAATGGAAAATAGTAATTATTAAAATATATCTTATTAATTCATAAATGTATCGCATGAATAGGAACATAAAGATTAAATAAAATAATAACCGCTAGAAAACTACAATAAATATATTTATTAAAAATATAATATAAGCTAATATTTTTATTCTGTACCCATTTGACGTATCGCATATAAACAAATAATACAAATTAATATTATTCAAAAAATGATGACATTCAACAGGATCGAACCAATCGCTGTCAATGATATTTTGATCAATTCATTCTAAAATATATTTCAAATAATAAATACAATTACAAATTAAAACATTTTTATTAATGAAAATAAACTTGGCAAATGTTTTTGAAATTGATCCAAGAATTTAATATTATATAATGTCACTGTTATATAAATGCCACGTCCCTGTATTATTAAAAAATCTGTTTAGGCATTCAAAGTACTTAATGAAAACAAAAAGGACAACTGTATATAGTCCCAACAAATTCATATTCACAGCACAGGTGAATCATCTTCAGACAACACATCTTCTTCTTTATACAGCTCGGTAAAATATCCTGCCGGTTAAACAATTGATTTGTCGACAATATTTATTCATTTTATTGATTGGAATATACATTTCAATAACAAAATTAATAATTAGTGACGACAAATTTATATTAATAAGATCTTATAGCGTTATCGATTATTTAGCCGGCAGGGTGAAACGTATAAACGTGGTTAGTCTATTCTTTTGTTATTCTATGTCCTCAGATTTATCTATACGACGGTTATTTGAAGAAAATTTAATATACTCTATTGTAGCTGGAATTGCCCCGGTAATTAAGGTAATTAAGGTAAATATCGAAATAAATTTCAATTTAAATATTGACGTTAATAACACGTTGAATAACAGATAAATAACAATATAATGAAAAGGACAAACTAAGAGATTATTTTACTAGAAGAATATTGCAGCAACAAGCTGTGTAATGGTTGTAGAAAAATATTTATATAATCGTGACAATATATGTAGAAAAATATGTCAAAATAAATAAAATTGTTGATGTTAATAATATCCATTTTATCAAATATGATATTCATTTATTTTCTGAGTAGTAGAATCTAAATCTATTTTTTAGAACATCAGATTTAAAAAAAATGATTGTATATTCTATATATAATTTTATTAAAATCAATTGATCAAAATTGATAAAAACTCAAAAATTCCGAAAATTTTTCTAAAAATCGAGAAAATGTTGTATTTTATTCAAAAATTTAAAGTCAAGCTCAAAATTTTGAAAATTTTGAAAATCAATTGCGTTTAAGCATTGAAGCAGGTATACGAATGAATAGAAGTTCATAAAAATGTAAATGCATGTAATTCTGAACTCTTCTGACGTTGCCTTAACCTTAGAACGACCAGGCATTTTTATACCCCTAAAAAGACTAAGGAGGGGGGGGGGGGGCGGAATTGACCCACATCCCGTAACTTTTGATAAGAACAACCAAATTTCACATTTTTAAAATTTTACTACTTGTTGAAAATATCAATAAGTAGTATAAAGATGTTTTTTAAAGATTTTTGATTGTAACTTTCTAAATAAATAAGCAATTTACAATATTTTTTAAGGAAAACCAAATCCATGTATAATTGTGTTATATCATCCTTTGTGATATTTGATCATGAAAAATATAAAAAAGTGACTTGCAGATATTTCAACCTGTGATCTGGATCATAAAATAGAGTGATCCAGATCATACAGGAATTCAATTTCGGAATTTGAAATTCAATGTATAATTACTATTTAAGAAAGCATAAGAAATTTTGGACCCACATTTTACTCCAATGCACCAAAATAACGATTTTTAGTTTTGATCCAGATCAAAGTGTATCAGATCCGGATCATAGAGTAAATTGGATCTGAATTCAAATAACTTCATGATTATAATACGTAACCATAATATCAATGTGTATACCAAATTTGAAATCAATATAATATCTTTGAGAGTTAAAATCAGGATTTTAATGATTCGAAATGCTGTTTTGATTATAGGAGCCAAAAATTTATACCTAATCAATAATAATTAAAGGGTAGTTCAATTTTTTTACATATATGTTTCGAAAGTCCTCAAAAAGTTAGGCATGTACTGAAAATTTCAGACCAATTTACCAATTCCTCTGCATGCTAGAGCTCTTAAATAATGTGTGTGTCAATTTGATTCATCGATATTTTTTATTCATATATTATTTATTTTTTTATTGGAAAAATTTGAAAATTCATTTAGTTATTCAGAAAAATAACTGTCTAATTAGCCACCCCCACCCCCATTTAAAATCCTAGATCCGCCACTTATATTATAATGTAATTGATTTTTAAAAATAATATTACTGGATCTAAGGAGTACTGTATCAATATTGGAGATGTTCTATTAACCAACGTGACTTTGGACCATATAAGCAATTTATATACTTTGAAGTTATCAGTGTATAATGTCCATGCTTTGAACAGTCGTTAAGTTATCTACTATTTTTTATAATTCAAATTGTTATCATATACAATATCTAAAGTTTAGTTTTACATATCGTAATAAAAAAGAATGCTTTCATTTTTGTATTTTAAAAAGAGCTCGCGCAGACATTTATTTCGTTTGGTGCTAAGATTTTTCCAATATTTTTAATTATTTATAAAATATGTATGAAATTGTACATAATAAATAATGTCTAAAAACTTTGAAGGCTATGTCGGACAATGCTTAATGATTTATCTATAATTTATGATAGTAAAAGAAATAAATAGTGATATGTTCCATTATTTTATTCATATTATTTGTTTCGACTATTACGTTGCGATGTTGTATGCCTATATCATCTACATGTATATATAGAATTTCGTCTATGATGCGTTCTAAGCAAAAAAGTAAAAATTATAAATTATTTATTTTAACAATTTCATTCTGAGTTTCCAATACATCGGACTGTATTACTAACAGTAATAATGAAAATTTTATAATTAATATTTGCAGAATTGTTTCAAACAGAATCTCTATATATCTATTATTAAATTAACCTTTTGGTTGCTTTTAAGCAAATGATTTTTTCAAATTTAATTATAAATAGATTTTATTTTAATTCTATAACAAAAAAATATGTTTTAAAAAGGCAATCACTTATCTTTATTCGTTTCAACATCGTTATATATTGATATATATTTCATATTTTATCCCGAGTTTATCACTTTGAGATGTTATCTCTTAAAAAAGTTAAAATTCAGCTGTCACGTAGTTATTTAAATATTTATGGTTAATCAAAAAATTTTCAAGATTTTGTAATAACAGATATATATATTATGTAACTTTAAATATATATAAATTATTCAATTATAAACTATTATTAAAGGTGACATGTTAATATTAAAATCCGGAATGTTAAATTACAAAAAAAATAACAGTCAATGCCATGATTGTGAAGTCAACAAATACAGTTGTAAGGAAAAGACAATGTTTAATTCTATCTCAAATATATAATAATAAAATAAAACAGAAACTTTAAAAAGTCACAATAAAATTAGTTACAATACAATAATCAAGTCTAGCTTTTGTCTATATTTATTATGTATCAATACACAGAAGTTGGAATTAAAAATCAGTGCAGCATCATCGCCTTCCTTATATTTTCAAATCAAACAAAATATTGCACGCAGAATGAATGAAGTAGTATGCGAAGATCTAATGCACGACCGCCTTCCTTATTAAATTTGTGAAAAGGGGATGGGGTTACGTAAAGTTATGATAAGAAAGCTCTATCATATAATATCATCCTAACTCGAAAGATTGTAATATTACAAAGTAGTTATAACGTACTGCTATTAAATCATTGTAAGGTGAGAAATATATATATAAAAAGTAGAGAGGATACTGTTAGAAGAATGGAAACAGTTGGCCATAATGAAAAGATTGTTGATTATAATAAAAGATATTAAGCAACACTTTATTTACTCGTGTATATTATAACAGTAATAATAATAATAAAATTAATGTGTATATATGCACCTATGCATGAAAAGATTAACCAGTGAAATTAGACATAATTTATAGAGATTATGAAATGAATAAGAACAGTTGGATCAAATTGAAAATAAAAAAATTATGGAACATAAATAACTGTGTTTAAAAGTATTTCTGAAAGAAACTATCCACTTTTATCAAAAACGTAAAGATCTAATACTGCAATTTTTATAATATAAAACAGTTGTGTGTATATATATATGAATGTATATAATTATTCTATAATAAAGAATGGAAATAATGTAAAAAGTTAATCTGGAACGTAGTAGACTTAACTAAGGAATAAGTTATAAGTATTCTGTTTTACTCATTCAGGACATAATGTGTACTTGAAAACGTTTCTAAAGATTCGTTTAAATTTGCGACAAAATTAATTTAAAATATAACATTTTTGAAATTAGAATGATACCCTTTTATTCGTTAGTTGAATAACTTAGTATGTGGTTAAGTTTAATTCACTATAGTTATTGTCGTGAAATATATGCAAACTAATTTGAACCAAGAACAAACATGTGTCTATTAAATATTGAGAATCAATTATATGTCAAGTTATAAAGAAAATATGACAGATTTCGAAGCACACAGGGGGTGATTAGTAACACATTGTGGCCCTACAAAAACCTAAAAACAAAGAATACACACAGTTTAGTATAACCAGCAGAGATATTGCGAATTATAGGGGTTACAAATGTTTTCAATTAAAATAACTATAAACGCATACAATACGTTAATAATATTATTATACACATGGAAATAATATAAGAAAACAAATACATGCCAAGATTTTTTGGTGTGTTTCCAAGAATGTTGCTTGTTATAATTTTACTGTATATAGAGAAGTGTATAGCTTTATATAGTGTGCATAAAAGTGGCATGGAACGGTTATAAAGATCAGGATTGGACAGATAGATCATTGCGCACCGTCATGAACACAGGAAAACTCATGGAACGTTTCATAAATAGGGACATCAGTGTAATATTGTTAGGAGAATATTTTGTTGTGTTATGCAACTAATTTTTGAAGAAGAATATTTAGAGATGAACTTATTATGTGTCTCTTTATAATATGCAATTCAATAATATATCTTGAAATGCTTCATTAAAATGCTACATAACAATGTTGTGTTATGTATTTCAAAGTACAAAGAAGCGGAACATTTACACTTATACAAAAAGGAAGTATAATGAAAATAGTTATAATTGTATGCATGATTGATAACAAAACGTATAAAAAACAGAAGAAAAAGTATAACATAAGAAAGGAAATATTATGGATAAATATTTATAGTCAGGGGTGATTATCAAAGCTTTTAAATAATCAATAAAAGCGAAAATAAGGTTGGAAATAATCAATGAATGCAAATTTAAAATGCACGAATTATGATTGACTTAACTCAAGAGGTCTCGCGGTGTTGCTGTTGTTTTAGGAAACTCTTTTAAGGTGGCTGCCAATAAATGGATAAGAGCAAGGCCTTCTTGAAAAGATATCCAAATTATTGTAACAGCTTATCTATAAGGGGCACTGAATTATCAGGTATGAACCACTTTAAAAGATAAAAACATTTTTAAATACAGAAAGGAATAAATAAAATTAGATGAGCGCGGTGAACATCCTTTTTAGAGCCTTCATTCTTTTCATCGTGAAGCAGATTGATAACATTCGAAGTTGAGCTCGTTGGTAGTGTGTAGTACAGGTTAGTTACAGAACAGAGGCAGAGAAAAGGTACAAAGTGGATGCTGGTGATCCCCGGGATTGTGGCAAGCAAGCAGAACAAAAGAAGGTAGTACAGAGACGAGACAGCCGTATGATATTAAATTATTATAGTAGTATACAAAGACAACTCAAATATGGGGAAGCGGGGACAATCGGCCTTGAATGTAAAATCAATAAATACCGTATATGTGGGGTATTGATGGAAATTCAAATGCTTATAATTAACTTATATTTGAAAAAAGTGCAAATCATATTTATAATCACAATTTATATTTAGTTTAAATGTTATTCATTATATATGGCATCTTTAAATATAACGAATCGGAGAAAATCCCTCAACAATCTTGAGGAGGTCAACGAGGAAAATACGACGTCATAGATGATGGAAAAGACAGTTGGACGCAATGAAGAATATAATGTGTGCATGCTTGGAGAGGGGGTGCAGGAGAAAAGAGGTGTTTGTGCAGGGGGGTTGGGGGAACTCTGTTGACCTTTGCGTAAAGGGGTTTGGGCATGATCAGCTTTTTAGTGGTTGAACGGCGGGTTTCGAGTCTGATGGAGAGGGCTCATCTGGTTCTGTTGAAGGGTCCTTTCCAATATGAAGTCGTCGAAGGAGGTTCATCACTGTAGTAGCATTGTAGGCTTTCTGGAACAGTGGATAATTTGCATGACCATGAGTGTGGAAACAACAATTTAAATGCGATATGCTGCTTCAGGTATTAATTGTATGATTATTTATTCGTATATACCACGCAAAGATCATTTTGATAAAAGCCAGAAAAACAGTCTCCGTCGATATGGAAAAAAATATTCATTATCTGTTTAAATTGTATTATTATATAGAAGTCTGTGGATACTAAATATAAATAGAACTATCATACCGGGGAAAAGAAAGTGAACAGATTGACAGGTCAGTTAGGAAATAGAGAAAACGGTGTGCCAATTATCATAAACAACTTTAGACAACTTATTCTGCTATGTGGGGAATAGAGCACTCAAGGGCTTCCTATAGTAAGAAAAAGAAAACAATGCGGAAAGTATCAAAACAATGATATTATAAAAGTTTATTGTTGATAGAAGACATCGACAGGATGAGAAAGAAAGAATTCGGAGCTGGCATATAGGGGAGTGTGAAAGTTTTCTAATCGATGAAGAATGGGGGAGCGGTCTTCACATCAACTACAGCACATATAAAATCCACGTGATGCTAAGTTGTCCAGCGGTCAATTTGTGAATAATAGAGCCACGTAGCCAATGTTGCATTACATAATTAGTGCTAATACATAAATGTAAGTAATAAAGAAAATGTCTTAACATACGTTATATATCACGGTATCAGAAATAAACATTTTATATC
Organism: Vannuccia rotundouncinata; assembly: GCA_034780395.1. Classification (NCBI taxonomy): domain Eukaryota; kingdom Metazoa; phylum Platyhelminthes; order Proseriata; family Coelogynoporidae; genus Vannuccia; species Vannuccia rotundouncinata. The sequence goes on along the minus strand of JAUZNC010057162.1, from coordinate 29,389 downwards.
ATAAAAGAGAAGAATTAAATAATGCAGTTTATTTTTAATTATTTGAGAAATACTTTGAAAATTATTTATCAATTGCAAATACATTTATTAGTTACTCTTACAACACAATTATTTCAATTTATTAATGCAAAAAAATTCAAACTGAAATGGAAGACAAAATCGCAACAGATATAGCCCAACATCCATTTGTAAATAAGGTATATATAAGCTGATGAATATTTTAATGCACCTAAAGATTAAAAGAATACATGTCTAATGGAGACCCAGGGATTAAAACTCGTTTTTTTCGTGTCTATAATTTCAAGATTATTATCTCATGCGTTTAAACATCAAAGGGGATGTGTATAAGAATTGTGTTGACACCTCTGGGGTTGCATATTTTGAACACAACTGAAAATCTGAATTAAAAAAGGTGGAGAATATCCAAAACAATATCAGAAGGATAAGTTTCTATTAAAATTATAATGGACAATTCTAAAGAAAGAGAAATCCCTCTCAAAAAGTTTAAAAACTAAATTCTGACATTTAGATATTCAAAATGAATTAACATTTCTAAAAGCATTAATATGAGCTTTTAAAAGCCATTTAAAATACTATATTTAATAAATTTGTAGATAATAAAATTATTAAATCATATTATAAAATGTAAAGGCATTCTTTAAAGTATTTATTTCAAATAAAAATATAACTATAATTTCACTTTCTAAATAATATTGAACTAAAAAAATAATTATATACACATGTAAGTATTATTCACAAAATTGAAAATAAATAGGAAAGATTTTATACATCCACAGAGAATTGCAAAATAGCTGGCACGGATACCGGGTAGTGAATTGGCGTTGGTGATAATGTATAGATTAATTATAAAGCCATCATAAAACTATAAAGGTAAAGTGCAGTAGAAGCTCACAGATCCTCACACACCTAATGCCTAATAAAGCTTTTCGGAGGCTGTGTTTTTCTGCTCATTATATATCGACATGTACAGCCGATAGAAAAGGTTGTAATAAAGTAATTATTATCATGTCGTCAGGTCCATTTGAATGTATGTATAAGACAATTTTAAATTTTAATTAAAACGAAAAATACTGTAAGAAGGGAAAGAGAGAAACATGCAATTATTATGTATTTTGCCTAACAATAATTTGTAATTATTTAAAAGCTACAACAATTTAGTTAATGCAAAATGCAGCCTTTCCGGAAATAATTTTTCTATAAAAACGTATAAACCGAGTATATAATTGCCGCACAAAGAACAAAGGCGTTTCAACAAACGTATTATATAACATTGTCATCTCACAGAGTTATTACAAATTACAGCAGAAAAATATAATTTGTGGATTTACTTAAGACGTTAGAAGCTTCTGTGCGTGATGTCAAAAGGTATTAACATTGTTTTAACAAAAAAGATATAATTAAAATTAAAGAAAATTAGTAGAAGTGAAATTATTAAATATTTGTTAAAACCAACTAACTCAAGAAATTGGCAAATAAATTGAAATAAAGAATATAATAAGGATAATTATTATATATATATAAATTAAATTATGGTAAAGATGACTTTCAAGAAAGCTTGTTTCGAATAAAATAGATAATAAAAATACATTGAAGCTATATTCCGAGTTATAGTGGAGTTCGTTTGTGGGAAAAACAAAACCGTGAATATGGTTATAGAAACCCTGGTGGTTGTGGAAGATGGTTATAGAAACACTGGTGGTTGTGGAAGATGGTTATAGAAACCCTGGTGGTTGTGGAAGATAGTTATAGAAACCCTGGTGGTTGTGGAAGATGGTTATAGAAACCCTGGTGGTTGTGGAAGATGGTTATAGAAACACTG
>JAUZNC010057162.1:0-27449 GCA_034780395.1 Vannuccia rotundouncinata | reverse complement strand
CTGGTGGTTGTGGAAGATGGTTATAGAAACACTGGGGATTAAACCTGTAAACAGATGAAATTTCGGGCGTTTGGGAATAATACACGAACTACTGTAAATGAAGGTAATGCTAACTAGATAATGTTAAGTACCTCTTAATAAATTAATTATCTACTCAGGCTATATTATAGTAAATTAATTTTACATAAAAAATTTTTCGATCGAATACCATAAAATATTCTTCGAATATTATAAAGATGAATTATTTTGTTATGCTGATAACTATGAATGCTTTTTCATATCGTGATAATTTCTGTATTTTCTAATTACTGAAAGAAGAAGAAATTCTCTGTTAGTCTAATTCTTTGAGATAATTTATCTAGTCATGAGTTAGTTGATCAGTCTTCTACCTCTGTCAAAAGTTGTCTAACAGGCAGCGAGATTAGTCGCTTTAAGCTGTACTATATTCTGAAATTGGAGGAACATCCTCATAGCCAACCAAGAGGTCTTGTTAATTCGAGGAATAACATAATGCCCAACTTCGATAAGAAGACAAGAGACGGGGATGATGGTAACCCCCCTGCTCCTCACATAGACGCGATGTGATTTTAGCAACAGAAAAGTAAAAATTACAGGTAACTTGACAACAATTTCAAAGATAAAGAGAATGGATCAGAATTCGATTGTAATAACCCATCTGTATAGAACATATCAGAGGCTAGTATAACATCGGATAGTTCGAATGATATGTATAATTGAAATAGAGATTTTTACAAGAGCTTAATTAACTCCTTTATTAAAAAAGTTCGAAGTTAGTGGAATGATTTCTTATATAATGTATTTCGATATTCATATTAAGGCATTGAATTAGATAAAGCAGAAAATATTTTTCAGTGATATTTAATATGTTTAAATGTTTAAAATATATGCAATAATTGATCCAATTCTGAGTTTTACTATTGAAATAAATCTTGAAATGAATGGATATAACGATTCATTTTAGAATTTTGATAATACAATAAACTTTAAAAAATTTGAAACTAAAGTGAGATCTTTCTTGTCAGGAACTAAACAGCATATACCTTTCATGTTAATAGAAGTCATATTTTTGCCTAATTCTGTACAAATAATGTTTTCATAACTGTCGGAGAGAATTAGTTGAGAATGATACTCACAAGTATGTTTTGAGTTAGCCGTAACAATTTTGTATTTCCATCTTTCGAGAATATTAATAAAACTGAAAGAATTTTTTTTGTATGGTCATGAAACAAAATATTCAAATTTTTAGACTGTTATGACTATATGAAATTAAAACAAAGAATTTGTTGAAGTCATACATTTCAAAAATAGATTAATATTATAATAGATTCCGAAATAAAACAGACAATCCAAAAAAATGAAAATTTGTTGAAAAAATCAATAACGGAAATTGAGGCAACGTATCAGTTTCAAAGTCGTAAAATGTAACTTGTCCAATAACAAATAAACCTAGGATAGATTAAATAACGGGATGTATATATACCGTAAAGAACCATGGAGTTGATTGCTGGACAAAGCTTTTTAGAAAGATGATGTTAACTATAGCAGAGTATAATTCTTCATAAACAACTATAGCTGATGTTATTAGCGTGTACAATTTAGAACCGTTCCCTATAAGTTATATCGATTTGTTTCAATGTTTTTATTTATACCACATGCTTGCGCGAAACATTAAACTTGATAATTAAGAAAATTTACAATTTAACTTTTTTATTTGAACAAAATTCAAGTTAAATATTTGAGATGTCGGCTTTTTAATCTCCAGAAGTAAAGACACCAAACACTTAGCCAAAGAGCGATTGCAGGACTGAAAAATACGATAAAATCTTCCAAAATGTCAAAAATCAGGCAGAGCACTTAAGTTTGATATCTAGGCCAGTAATTAAATTATAAAATCAATCTGAATTACGTTCTACGCAAAGGCGGCCAAAAACTTCAGAGATTACAACTTATTCCGTATTTATTACTTTCTGTTAAATTAATTTCCACGCTAAATAAATATGCGATAGACTAAATTAAATTAATCCACAGCACAAATGTTGGTCAACTGTCTTTTTGAGGCAAATACAAAAAAAACTCTATATTTTATACACAGATAATTCATCCTGAAATAACGGGGAAGACGTTATATTTATTTTTAGCAAACACCGAACTAGTCGTAAACCATTAACCCCAAGATCAAAGTATTGTGTGCGGCTGTTATAATAAACACATTAGAACTATTCAAACTCCGCATTACAATAAATTACGAATGTTACAAATTTAGTGGGAAATAGTATGCACCTTCCATCGCTTCCTAGCCAGGAAATTCTTCCTAATCTGCTCGCTAACTGAAGCTAGAATGTCTCTGTCCAGCGCGGTGTTGCTGGCTATCCAGGGGTGCTGCAGCGATTCCCGACATGTGTACCGTTTCTTTGGTTCCTTCTCCATCAGATGGCTGATAAAGTCCTTAGCTGAAGACAAAATATGTAACAAAACATGACGAAATGTAAAATATTTGATTCCTTTATATCGAAATAAATTTATATGCATTTTATTTTCTGAAATTAATTTTTATTACTTCCAATTTTTATAAATAATTCATTGAAGAAAGACATTAAATTATTATTGCTCTATGGAGACAAATAATCAAACATAAAATCTCCAATACGATAAAAATAGTCAAAGAATTTGAATTATTTTTCTTTATTTCACATAAATTGAATATTATATCAACTACAATCATAAAATGCGAACTATTATACTTTCATAATATAGTTCAATTTAGATCCTAAAAGGAACATAAACTCTCGATTAAGATTATGAAGTTGAAGGTGTGTAAAAATGAAATAGTTGTGGAATACGAAGTTGAAGGAATATACACTGCGGTCTAAAATATATCAACTTTTAAAACCAACTAAAATGATATTATATATAGGCATAAACCAAAACTAAGTTTATCTGAAATTGAAACCATTATTCACCGACCCGTATAACTAAACTCATCTGCTAATATAATAAAAGTCGTTTAGTAAAAAATCTGATTCGTCAATATATAAGCGAGGAGTTATCTAAAAATCGATTCAAAATTCGACGTTTTACCGATAATCGCAACTAATAAATGAGATGATCCACATGACAATTCCGTTAAAGTTATTGAATAGAATATCTCTTATTATATATATATACCTATACAATTAATCAACTTTAAATCCATATATTCAGTGAAAACATGTTGAAAGTATATTGAATGCATCCAAAACAAAATTGTAGTTAGTAAAAAAAATTTAATACAGAAATATAAAACTCTCGAACAAATTATTTAACTAGTTAAAACACGAAGCTATTATTATTTTACGATCATATATATGCAGCCAAAAGAATAAAATCAAAAATTTTCAGATTGAAACTTGCGTTCGGTCAAAAGTTTGCAGTGATTATCTTTTATAATGATTTAAATTTGATGATAATTTTTTTTAATGATCATACCTTTATACATATAGCGTTACTGATTATGTATCGATTGTGCAGTGAATATTCGTTCAATAAAAAGTTACTATGTGTACTGATTATTTTTTAGTGTAACATTTTTAAAATTTCCATCTTATCTGTGTTATCGATGTTTTGATGGAAACGGACAAGAAGGATCCTTCTTTGAAAGAATTGAATGTATTTTGTAAGTACCAGTGGTATAATAATGTATCGTGCAAAACAATGCTTATATAGCGTATGACAATATTTTCGACCGCCCTTTTTTTTGGATAAAATCATTTTAAATTTATGAAGAGCATAAAGTAGAATAATCTTCCAGGCTAGAAACGCATTGATCATTGTCAAATATATTTTACTTCAGGAAGTTTTATTTGATTCCTTTAACATAATTGAGTACATAAAAATATGTTGTGGACAACAAATATATAATAAATGAATCTTCCAAGTCTTTACAATTCTGCATGATGCCTCATACACTGCTGTTTCATTCATTCTTTTTTTGTATGTTTTACATCAAATCTAATTAGTTAAATCATGACTTCTCTCTTAACTAAGGCCAATTTCTTTCCTAAATGTCAGACAAACCGTTCGGATTATAATACAGCATTCAATTGTTTAGCTACAATGCAATATCGCTAACCATATTGGATATGAAAAGTTTGCTACAGTGGCGAAATTTAACAGGCAGCCGATAACAAGACACACAACCCAAACAGAAAAAACGACAGCCACAACTATAGTAAATGGTATAAGGTAAGATAGCAAAAACACAGATAATCAGGGAGAGAAGAGAGGCGAGGATGAAAGAGTTTACCGAAACAGGAAGAGAAAAGGGGAGAAATCAGCTGAAATTGTCGCCGTCTTGAGGCGAGCCAAGTCGCCGTGAATGAATCAGTTTAGTCTTTCGGTTGCTAGCTCGTCTCAACTCAGCGCGTCAGCCTCGCCGTTTTCCTTTATTCGACTTGAGAACGGCTCAACTCTACTAAACACATCGGCAGGGGACAGGGGGAGCAGATAAGAAGGTGGAGACGGGCGGCATACTGCGCTGTGGCCTGCGCCTGGTCTGGCTCAGCTCGGGATAATGGGTCTGGATCGATGGATGCGGTTAAACAACAAGGTAGAGTAAACATCAAGTTGAGAAGATGATGAGGGAGGAGGAGGGATATACAAGCCGTGTGAGAGGAGGTAAAGGAAGAAGCCATTTAGTAGTTTAACATTTGACTTTAATCTGACTGAGTGAGAAGACGAGATCCAGATGAGCTGATCTCAAAGAAACGGTATTCGATGTCCAACTTACACGGATATTTCTCTAGACGGAGCAGAAGAAAGTAGTCTGTTAATTATACTTCAATAATGAATCGTATAATATATGAAATAATATTGTTTGAAATCCTTTCAGATGTTAAGTTTAGTGTTAATTGGAAAATTTATAATTCGTATGTGGCTTTACAATTACTGCAAACTTGACATTTTAACTGTACTAAAAAGAAGAAGTCCAACTGACCTATATAGGAAGCCCTAATTTATGTAAAAGATGTCATATTTCAAATAATCACGGTCCTTTCCATTTAATCGCACAAAAAGAAAAAAATTAATTTAAAATGGTGGAAGGAAATATAGCCAGTTTCAAAATGTAGTGAGAAGTGGAAAGCTATCGCATACAAAAAAGAAAAACAGCTTTCCATAACAAGAAATCAAGAAGAACTTCTCCTATATGGTTACTACTATTGTATCTATAACTAGAGTTGGAGAAAACACCCCTAACTCAGGGTAATCCATTATATCTTCCTATGCCAATGTAACATGGGTGTGCCTTGTTATATAGTGAGCCGGAAAATTGATTGTAATTAGAAATAATTCACAAGATGCAAGAGCAAGGGTCTCCACCAAATTGATGACAATGAAGAGCAGTGTCAGGTCACCTGAACACGGAGAAGAGTTTTAATTCTTGATTAACGACAGCAGACTAGGAATTTGGCAGAAAATATTTAATCAAACTTCCTCCTCTTCACTTCTGAGCTGCATATATACCGTGTGAAAATCTTTTATACAATACCTAGTTGAAGAAAAGAGAGAGCAACTTCACTTTGAAATGGGGAAATATAAACTTTAATGGATGCATAAACATAATGTTACCGATTATTACACACTTAAATGGGAGGTTATATAAGTGTGGCATAACTGACGGGTTAAAAGCCTCAATCGGTAGTATTTAATATTTGATAGGAAACTCCAATCTTTTAAACCTACGATGAATAAGTGAAACATGGATCAATTAACTCTTTAACGCAGAATTATTCAAGATTGTAACTACAGAATAAATGTATTTGGTATAATATTTGGAAGCAATCCTTTCCCCCCAAACCTTTTAGGGAAATATTGGGAACATAGACCAATTGAGATATAGTTCTATATATTATCAAGCAGCTCAACTATGGGGCCTTGGAAATTCATCCTGTTGTATATATAACACGGGCGAGAATCGATTTATTCCCTTGAAACGCCCGGTGTTGGGTATAATAGCTTTTCAGAATGATGAAAGTGTCACAAAAACTGAAATGAATTTTAACTCTTATTTGATTTGAATAAGATATATCGACTTCATTTATTGAGATAATATTCATTTTTATATAGGGAGATAAATGTTTCAATTTATTCAATTTATAATATAAACCTCATAGAGTTTTGAAGGATTAAAAATAAAATCAACATTGTTAAGATCGGTAAAATTATATTGATAGGGTTGATTGATCCAAACAATATAAGTTGGAAAATTAAAAGTAGAAACTGAAAAGGGTTTTCAAGAAAGCCAAGTTCTGCATATTATAACCTTTAAGCAGACTTAACTTAACAATTGTTTGATAAAGATAATTATTTTGTTGTAAAAACTTTACATCGTTCGAAGGAAAAGCTTGATAATAATTACTAATTATTTTAATTAGATAGCAATGCGAATGTCGGCTCAGAAGTAAAAGATAAATTAATATCTGATCTTAACATCCCAACTAAAATTACTGAAATTAACAATATTTTTTAGCCATAATTTGTCCTCTACGACGATAAATAACAATTGTCAGAGCAAGTTGAGTAGAAATCAACAGATCCAAAATTATTTTTAAAATTATAAGTTAAATTATATTTTAAAGACAGAAAATTGAAAAGAATTTCTAGACTAAAAAAGTTATCCCATTATTATTATTTAACTGGATTAACTAGCTAAGAATATTTAACTTTATTCTGATTAATTGCCATGTCTAACTGTGTGAAAACTTTCAGGGGTGAAAGGTGTAGTTATCGGAGGGAGGGGGGGGGGGGGTACCTGAGTCTGATATTTCATCCCAATACGGCGAGTCGAATTCATATTGTGCCTCCTTGATTTGGCGAAAGAGTTCTTGGTCGTTCTCGTCGTAAAAGGGTGGATAACCGCAGAGTCTGGAATTAATGAAAGTTATATTTTAGAAAAACGTATCTGTCAAAAGAAATAGATTTAGGTAACTAAGCAAATATATAGGGAGAAATTATTTAGATTTCATTTTTTAAATAAGTTGACATAATAATTCATATATATATATATATTATGTTGTTGAATATTTAGTCTACAATGTATTTTTTATAGATAATTAATTATTAATAAATAATTTCAATTAATCCATTATTTTTTACAAAATAAATTTTTATAAAAGTAGCGATTATTAACAAATATTTATACACACGAAAATTGATTAAAATAAACTTACAGATGTAAAATGGATTTAAACAAACATACAAATGAAAATTCGATTTAAACAAACATACACATGAAAAATGAATTTAAACAAACATACAAATGAAAATTCGATTTAAACAAACATACAAATGAAAATTCGATTTAAACAAACATACAAATGAAAATTCGATTTAAACAAACATACACATGAAAAATGGATTTAAACAAACATACAAATGAAAATTCGATTTAAACAAACATACACATGAAAATTCGATTTAAACAAAAATAATGAAAATAAATTATAAAAACAGAAGTATCGAAAAAATTCTGTGAAATTAAGTTATGAAAAATAAAGGCTTTTACCAAATTTTGACATTAATGTTTATTAAATAAATATATCTCTGACAGGTGGAATACCTGGTTATTTAAAAAATAATAATATCAACGACTAAAATAAAACGGGTTTTTTCTCAATTATTTTGAAACAAAAGTAAATATGTATTTAAAAGTCTGTTAAATGTTGATTCAGCGTTCCTCAATGACGACAGGAAATACAAAAGTCAGTTTTCATTTTGAAATGTGTTCAAAAATGATTGACTTAGAAATAAAATACTATACTAAATTGATGCGTTTTAATTAAATTAAAATGTGCATAAAAACTGACAAAAAATTATAAAAGAAAATATTGATATTAAAAAAAATTCTATTTAAAATATTGATTTTATTTAGTAAAGAAAGTTTTATGTGGTTGAGTCATTACAAGTTAATATCTTTTTTACACAAAGGAAGTGTGTATTAAACATTTTACAAAACATGTCCTCGGGCTAAACAAAAAAAATGAAATAGAATCTTCTGTATTTTAAGGAAAAATAAGTTTTTTATACACTTATATTTAGCAGAATACTTGCGTCGAATAAATTTGTAAGATATCTATAAAAAGTCAAAATGCTTTTTAAAGACTGATATATGTTAAGAAATATAAAGAATTCTACTGCGTTTATCATACACATCGACATTATAGTAACAATCTAGAACTGCCAAACTGCCAAAATTTAATATAGAACTCGGCTTCATAATACCTACATATAATTAACGAAAATGTAAAAGTATTAATTATGTTATTACAGTAAAAAAAACTGGATAATATATATATTGACATCTTTTAAATAAAACCAAATTTGATATCATTGATAAATTTTCATAAATTAGTCGTCCGCATCTTACACACAAAATGTAATAGTCACGCTTTACATTTCAGTTAAGAACCTTTTACGTTACGTAAAAGTATCAAGAGCAAAATAAGTCGTTATCAATTAAAAAGGACAACGATGATGCAATGTCTAGAAATATAAACTTCAATTCTCAAAATGATAATTTGTGATTATGAGCGCGAGATTCCAGATTGATTGCTTGTGATGCCCATAAATATGTTTTAAACCAATTTTTCTAAGAAATAATTGTCACTTACAAAATGTAGGCGATGACACCAATCGCCCAACAGTCAACCTCCTTCCCATACCCAGCCTTGCCGTCCCCTACTTCCAAGACTTCGGGAGCTGACGAAATTAAAACACCATATCAAATTAATTGTCGCTATATATTTAAAAAAAATAAAACACTCCTTCTCACCAACATAGCCAGGGGTTCCACAGGCTGTTGCCATCTTACAATCACTGTCCTCCACTTTGGAAAGTCCGAAATCACTAATCATAATTTTGCTATCGTCCGCAGGACTACAATATAACAAGTTTTCAGGCTGGAAGAGGGAAATGTTAAAGATCAAATGATTAATTTTACTCGTTAGTGAATTTTTCATAACAATGGAAGAAAATATTGCAATTTCTATTCACTTCTTAAAAACAATTATACAGATTAATATTAATTATACAGATTAATTACGATATTAAAGGTCCACACTTAAAGGTTATAACAAATAAAGGCTGTAACGATTTTCATTAATTATCTTCATAGCATTAAAAAATAATACAACAATTGTTATAGCAATTAATTGTAACAGTTATAAATTATATAACAAGAAATTCACCTAAGCTATGTCATATAGAACACATAAAAAAATCTATAACATTTTTGCTTTTCTTTCGTGAATCGCCAAGAAAAAATTAAATAATATATCACAAATCAGAATGCTTGATACTTTCTTCATAATTGCATATACCCAAAAGGAAAGATCTGTCGCATTCAGTTTATCGAAGCAGACATTTCGGACAGAAAATTATAAATAGGATATAAACCATTCAATAATTATTACAACTTATTGATAAATGGGTATAGCCAAAGCTAGGAGAAGTTGCTGTTATATTAAACCATTTTATAATGAAGAGAAATATTATAAGCATATAATTACAGACATAAAATTAGTACAAAATAAGAAAATCCATACTTTACTCAGAAAAATGTCTTCATATGAGTGTAGCCGAAAAGTGAAATGCAGTCAAACGTTTCAATATTAAAATAAACATCCCCCACTCAGAATTTTCACCCAGGCCAGGAATCTGGCATCTTCATCCTCCACAATATTATTATTCGTTTTTTTCCAATCTCTTGGGTATATTCTCTGCTCACTGCTAAATTACATCCTTTTATTTAACAAAAGTTGGGTATAATCTACCGGGGAATATACCCCATGATATTTGGCTCTGGGCTATAAGAAAGGAAATTGTTCACCCGTTCTTCTTATAAATACTATTACACAGATGAAATAGCAATACTGTCGATTGAAACATTTCTCGTCAATAAATTCTTATTTCAAGTATTATACTGTAGCAAACTCGGGTTCTTGCACGCAACTTTCATATACTATTAATGCCTACATTTAAGCCTGTAATATGCATATAATTATAGAGCTATGATTGTCTTTATTATAATATGAATAATAAACAACTTTATATTATTGATGTAATCCCGGAAAAGGGTGTAAATCTACTAAGTCTAATTTTCTCCAACATAGCATGACGAACTTGAACATTGTTCCTGTGATTAAATCACTTTAATTGTAACCATGACAACGCCAAATATTTCAAATCAAAATACGTAATATAATTTTTTTCTAATTGTGTTCCTTTATGCATATAAGGAAAGTAGTTAAAACATATTACATGAAAAGATGGTTCAAAATCATTAAGTGTTTACCTATCTTTTATTATCATCCAATTCGTTATTATTTTGTTGTTTTTTCCAACACAAGGTGACTACATAATGCCCTGCGCTGTATTTGCTGTGGTGGTACAATAAAACAACAACAAAAATAGAATTCTCCCGAAATGACAGCAGTGAATATTGGGATATTGGGGAGTATAGGGGAAATGAGAAGGTCTGGGTAGGGGAGAGAGAGGGGTAGAGAACAGAGGTGACATGACGGACTGTTCTTATTCTGCTACTCAAAGTATCCTTGAATGATGCGACGAGGATGGAGATTGAGAAAAAAGTGATTGTAAGGAAGGGAAAAGAATGGATGAGAGGATGATCATCGTGTGTATACTGAGTTACAGTATATCGATTGTAAACGGTCATTGAAGGGAACAATTTAGAGGGAGGGAAAGGGAGGAGAGGAGAGCTTATGGTCTAGGGGGTTTGGTATTCATATCTGCATTCAGTGTCAATGCATTGTTTAGTATCATATTTATATAAACTCTATATGAATGACTATTTATTATTAGCCTCGTTATTCCTAATTGTAACAATTAATCTAGTATTTATGTAATCTAATATGGCGGAGTGTGTCTCAGGAAGCACATAATATAAATTTACAGAGAAAATAACACTACGTGTAATATTAACTGCTAAAACTTCAACAATTTAAAAAACAATCAAGAGGTACTTATCGAAGTAAATAAAAAAAAATTAAATCAAAAAGGCTATATTTCTTAACGATTATAGTCAGTGTAGCTAAAATTGAAATGCTCGGGATGACAAAGAATGAAACAACTGTAAAACATTCCATCATTATAGACAGAAGAACTAAAAGTAATCGCACGCTAATCGCTATGCACACCATGTTATAATATTATGGTGTCCATATACCCGCATATACCCAAGTATATTGCATTTGTCAGGCTTCACGGTATTATTCGATTCAACAATTATTTAATATTTAAAACGTCTTTCAATTTGTTTCATTGCTTCATGTGAAATAAATACAGATAAAAAATATATCTGTATACAGTGTGGAAAATTTTTCATTGAACCCGCGCGGAGAGGAGCTTGATTTTAGATATAGGAAGCAAATAATTAGTGTAATATATATTTATTTATGTGTGTATATAAAAAGCTAAAAATACAGCTTCAGAAAATATTTAATAAGTTGAAAGATTGAGTCAAAATTTAATTAAATAATTGAATAAGAAATAATTTCCAAGGAAATATATTCTTCATAATTAAATAACAAACCACAGTAAATGGCAAAAGGTAACTATTGTTATTCAAATTTAGGAAATGAGAAATAGTTAACAAAGAATAAGAAGCACTGATTGTATCAAATAAATTTGCTATAAAGACTTAAGATTTAAGGAGGAACGCTTTTTATTATATACTTAATCAAAAGAGAACTCAATATCTAAAGCCACTGGTGATTTTTTTTAAATATATAGAAATCATCTTATAATTTAATTTCAGAAATAACAATTGAGATTGTTATGTGAGGTGATATTGAGAAGGTTTTTTGAAAATAATATGTTATGGAAATTAAACGTATTCTTTGATCACAATAAAGATTAATTTCTTATATTATAATTATGGATCATAGTTTAAATCTTACAATCAATATTTATAATATAGATTATTTATTTGTCTGATTATTGCAACACTTTGAAGAATTGCCCTGTCTTGTATATTATAGTTACCAGTAGCTACAAACAGTTAGAAATATTAATATCAATAAATGCAAAATGAACATCAAGAAACGATTAAAAAAGGAAAGGTGAAAGTTCCCTATATACCTTGATATCCCTATGAACGACCCCCTGCTCATGCATATAATCGGTAGCTTCTAAGACCTGTCGGATGAGAAGGCTGGCGTCCCGCTCTGTATAACTACCCTTTTCGACAATACGGTCGAATAATTCCCCACCTGTTACTCTGAAAAAGGTTATTGATCGAAGGAAATAGTTATAGATTTTTATGTATGAAAAGTAACGTTGTACGTGGAGCAAAGCAGGTTTTATTTTAAAATCCAATGAAGTAAATATTATTAGGAAATCAAATAAAAAAGATTCGAAGGAACAAAGTTATCCATTATAACAAATGCTTATATTATTAGAAGATTAATTATTTGAAAACGGTAATATAACTGGTATGGAATTGGAAAAGAATTTATGTATTAATTCATTTATTGAAATTAATTTATATAATTAGTGTTCAGTTTTATAGATAGAAAATGTTAGTCTTTTTTTTAAATCAAATTGAGCGAACATGTGTCATGAAATTTCTTAACCTTATAAAACTTTTAAATATACTCCAATTTTTGTTTTTGATTGCGAACTATATATGTTAAGATATATACAATCTATATAAGTTATTTTAACTAAGCAATTAACTCACAAGTCCATTACTAGGTAATAGTTTTCTTTGTCCTCGAGTACGTCTAGAAGCTGAACAATATTTGGATGCTTTAACCTGGAATAAGGTTATAATGTACTCGTTTAATAAAATTAATCACAATAATATAAGATATTCATTTAAAATATATTATAACTGGATATATATGGTAAGCTTGAAGGGAGGAGATATGCTGTATATTGACTCTAATAGTCATGTAAAATTATATTATAATTGTCTAACACTATGGAAACAGTGCCGAAGAATGTAGATTTATAAGATAAAAATAATAATAAAAAGTGACACGCCCAACTTACTATACCTGCAGGGTAGGTCAAAATCTCGGAATGTATGAAACAGTTATACATGCGGGATGTTTTAAATAATGTTTTATTTTATAAATAAGTTTACAATGTCTAAACTACATAATTTTAAATTATTGTTTGAATAAAAATATATTATCAAATAACTAATAAATGCGATCGCTAGAAAACATCAAATAACGCGATATTATTCTGATGGGTGAAATAAATATTTGAAACATTATATATACAAAGATTTCGTTTGGAAAATGTTTTATAAAATATACATTTTTATTTTTGAATGAATTCTATAGGATGTTTTCAATCTATGAAATATATATAAAATGTCTTTGCAAATAAAAATAGAATATAAATCCATAAGATAGCTTCTTTTTTACAAAGAATATATTGTTGAACTTATTGAAACTTATTGGAATTATTATTCTTTCTATTATTATCGTACACATACAACATAATATACTTCGATGGTGAAGTTGCTGATGGCAACCAAAGTACATCAAATCGTTACTTGTTAAGATTTGAATCTTGAAGCTTACACAGCTTTGCTAAGAAGGTCGGAAGTGTTTAAGACATTTAGGTGTTAAGAAAAATATAAATATATCAAAAGTACACTAAATAGAATTTTCATAAATGTTTCATTCTATATGACATCATATGATAAACACATAAATTGAAACAATCATGTGATATACATTAAATATTTGCTAAAATGAATACGTGTTATCGGCGAATATCAACTGAAGAGAGAATTGTATTATAATACTTTCTTCACGTGTGTAATTAGATCTAAGGCATCTAAGCCTGTTTAAATATTTGCCGCAGAATTATGAATTCGATACTAACTGCTAATTCATATATCAAATCAAATTATACATTGACACAAGAATTCCAGCCGTTAATAAATAATTCAAGTTGTGTAATATCATCGGTCTAATTGAACATATTTGTATCCAAGATATTAATCAGTATTACAATTTAGCATTGCTACCTTTAAATAAGCTATAATTAAAAGCTTAGATTTTAATAGAAATAAAATAGGATAAAGTTCTATTAAAAAAAATGTCATTTTAACATAACGTCATTACGTAAGGTTCATCATCAAACTAGTATTTATATGAAGGCAAAAACCTGCGCAAAACACCGATCTCATTCTTGAGGGCATCTTCTCTAGCCTGAGCCTCTTGTTTATCCCGATCTGAAGCCCGCATGGACGGTTTAATGGCCTTTTTCCGAATACATTTTATCGCTACAAATGTTCCTCTTTTGGATTTATCCTCAGCTAGACGAACTTCGGAAAAAGCTCCTCTGAAAAGTAGTCATTTAAAAAAAACGTTTACTAGCATAATTTCCGTCAATAGTTTATTATATAAAAGATATTAATAAAATTTTAATAAATAGAATAATTGCAAAAAAATTGTATTAGAAGCATACATAATGCACGAAAATGCATAAAAACCAAGAGGTCTAGTAAAAACAACAAAATTCGAAGTATAAAACAAGTTATTAAAACATATTAATTGTCAAAAACTTAGTTATTATATCTTTTTACAAAAAATAACATTTTAATTTAAAACAAATCAATATTTAATATAAATTATTATCTATGTTAATAAAAGGGGGTGCTATAAAAAGTACTTTAATTTGGTTTAAATATGATCATAGGTAATAAAAAAAAATATTTTAAAGAAAATATTAACTTAAAACATATTGAATATTCTATTCCAATAAAATCTATTCAAGTATAATTGATTAAAAATTGATTTTTTTAATAAATTATTTTATTATTTTTGTAATAAGTTTAAATAAAAGTGATAAAAGAAACTTATACAAAATATGAATTGAAATTATATTTACAAATTCAAAAATTCAACTATTGAAAAAATTATAATGGATATTAAATATTATTTAAATGATATTATCTGGAATCATAATAAATAAAAACTCTTTTAATATAATTATTTAATAATGGATATCTACTAAAAAAACTAATTATTGTAATATGACATTTAAAAATATATGTCTGTTGTAACTGGAACTGAAATTTATAGCTGGATGTGTGTCTTTTTAAACAATTGCATTAATTTAAATATAATATTTTATATAAAAATTATATAATAAAATCTATACAAAAATATATAAAAACATATAAAACATAGATTTTAAAGTAAGGATAGTTTTTTTAATATATTTAATATTTACAGAAATTTTTTAATATATTTATATATATAAATTTAATTAATTATCAACAGGGCTGGAAATAACACTGGTATGGTTACCAGAAAAATTCCCACTGGACAAGTAATAATTATACAAAACAATTATGTTTATATTAGTTAACAATTTTTTTCCCATGTAAAAGTCAAAATTTTGACCAGGCCAGTAAAAAACTATTCCCAGACAACTGCTAATAAAATGTTTATTTTCACCACTGATTAATAAATGAATAAGTTAAGTCATTTATATAATAAAAAAAGGTCTACAAAAGATATTAAATATATGCATTTATATTTTATATGTAAATAAAACATAAACAATTATACTTTTTTGAGTAAAAAAAGTAAACTTATTTTACAATCCATAATTTATTATTCTGTTTAACCAGATACAATTAATAAATAATCAAAATAATACAAGGATATATTTTATTTATATATATATATTGGATTGGGTTGGGGTAATTCTGGAAAATGTATAATTTTTAAAATGAACTCACTGCCTATATATTTAAAATATAAAATCAATAAAGTTACCCTAATATATAAGGTACATAAATCAAATTTTAAAAATTAATTTGAGCTTATTTTTTGTATGTAATCAGTTTTATAAATCAAAAAAGCAACTGGACCTTTAAGACCCTTTTTTCAATTAATTTTTTTATATTTGTTATTATGTTATTTTTTAAATATAATATAAATTATTTTAACTGAAATTTTCTTTTAAAAAAAAATGAAAATATGTAAATAATAATTTTAATTATTATGGAATCTATATAATGGAGATTTTATGTTTAATATATTCTTTTTATTTATGGTCTGATGATGAGTTTTCTAAATATTTAATATTTTGAAGTTATGATTTTTATAAATATGACTGTGATGCAATATTTTATAAAAATCTATGACTATATTATGAGAAATAAATATTTTACCTCATTTACTATATTTTAAAATATAAAACATATAAACACTATATTTTATTTAAAACCTAAATCATTTTTAAAATTCTAAAAATATGTATATTTATTTTTAAAATCATTCTAATCAAAATAAGTATTATGATTGTATTATGTTAATTGATTTATAATGTGTAAATATCTAACTTCAACCAAAATATTTTATTTTAAATGTCAGAAATCAATTTTCCAGTAAAATAAACATATTTGATGTTTACGTAAAATTTTAAATGCATTGTCTATAAGTAAACATATTGTCTTATGTTATTATATTGTTATTTCTTTATATTTATAGAAATTATAGGCATATTTATGCTTTGATTAATGAGTTTTGTATATTGTAGTTACCATGAATGTAGATAATTAATTTAGAAAGGTTATACATATTTGTGGAATTTAAATTAACATAGTTATCAGCTTTATACTATATTTAGAACACCAGATGACATATCTAAAACTTGCAATAGCTTTGAGAAACACTCTTTTGCCTGAAAAGTAGTAATTTATTAGAATGTTACTATTTTTAGTGCATGTATAAGTTATGAGTTTTGAGAAATGTGCCCTCTGGTAAGTTTATGACTTATGCCCATGTGAGTTTCCAGAAACCAGTCCCTAGACCTTTAAATTGGACATTATAAATTTTAAGACTTTTACTTATTTAAAAAATCCAAGTTTTTTATAAAACTAATAACTAAAATTTCTAAACTCAAAGACTTTTCCATGTTCTGGAATGTAATTTTTTAGTAACAATTATAAGACATTTCCAGCTATCCAAGTCTTTTGAGAACCCTTATTCTAAAATTTCTAAGCTCAAAGACTTTTCCATGTTCTGGAATGTAATTTTTTAGTAACAATTACAAGAAATTTCCAGTTATCCAAATCTTTCGAGAACCCTTGTTGTATATCATACTATAAGATACAAATAAAAAGGTATAGAAAATTAATTATGTATTTTAAATCAAAGAAAATAATTTTTTTTACTAAAAGTATTTTTATTCTGTTCGTAGAATTCTTCATTTTATACTTACGTTCCCAAAACTTCTTGAAACTCATATCTAGTTATAGAATTAGAAAAGTCCATTTCTATAACCTATTTCTATGCGATCAAAAGTTCGTTAATTCAAATAAAGCCGCCTTTAAATAAGAGTCCATAACAATCCAATTAGAAACAATATCTGTTTAAAATGTTTAAACAATTAAATCATAATATACAAAAATTAAGTATAATCAAAATTTTTACTAACATGTCAAATAATTTCGCGATTTTAGAATTTTAATGAAAATTTATTTGGATACATTTAATCTGTTGATTATATGTTAACCTCTTTGACACAAAAATAAAATTCTTCATATGTTCATTATCAATATTATTCATTAAGGGGCTGTTCAAAAATGACATCACACTGATTAAAGGGAGGGGGTTGATAAATCCGTGACAAAGCGTGATGGAGGGGTAAAGGGGGTTTCCAAAATTGTGACATCACAAAACATTCCTCTAAAAGCCGCATAGAGAAAGATAACTCTTTATCTTTACTCTTTTTTTAAAGCACATTGTTTCGTTTAAATAAATAGAATTTACAGTTTAATATGCATTACGTCATAGTACGCATGTGTTAGTTAGATTAATGAAACGCTGTAAATTATTTACGTTGCAGATTGTGTATGAAGGGAGGTGGTAGAACTTGTGACTATGCGTGATACAAAAGGGCCCAAATTTGCGTGACGTCATTTTTGAAAAGCCCCCTATCCAAAACAGAAATATTTTGAACTTTACCTTATAGTTTTTAATTTACTATTCTTTATGACATTTACAGTGTGTGGATTACAGTGTTAAGACTTTACAAATTATTGAAATTTCTGTCAGATGGTTCTTAAGGGATGATTCCGATTTTTCCAACGGAGTTGGGACGTTAAGACTATTATAAATAAAATTTTATCTTGCAAACAAAACACTTTTTTATTACATTTTGTGAAGTTAAATAAAATGTTTAACAAAAAGGAACATCTGAAAGTATGAGATTGGTTATACGCTATTTAGTTTTAACAATATTAATCAAAGATTAACCAAACACATTTCAAATTATATTTAGACTTAAGCGACATTGTATACTTTAGAATTATAAAAAAATAAAGTAAATTGGCTAAAATTATTTATATAAATAATTGGGAAATAGAAAAAGAATCATAAGTAAAAAATTATCAAAACATTACAAAAGAAAAATACTAACAACAATTATATAATACTATAACAAAATTAAGTGTTCCAAACTAGCAAAATTCAGTGCCTATATTCAAATTTGCTAAAACCACGGTTTATATAATTTACAGGATTGCATTGTCCCTATTGCATAAACTGTTTATGTAGCACAGTCAACCTGCGAACTATCTTTGCCTCTATTTCCTCCTCAACAGACGAGGAAACAGTAATATGCTCCATTGGTCCTGTATGGTGCAGAAACCAAACCTCGATTCTTCGAGTATCGAGCAGGTTGGCTATCACAAGCCGATGCTGATATTTGGCTAACGATTCACGCGCTTTAGATTCTAGAATAGATGTATCTGTTTCCAACTGAAATTTTTCAAAATTTGTGACAGTCAACAACAGGATAATATATTAATAACTTTTAATTTACTAATATGTTAATAATGAATGGTCACCTTGAAGGATACGGTGTATGAATCAGGTAACCACTTAGTAACAAGGGGCAGCAGCATTTTGGGAACAAGATTAAGCTCTAGTTTAAGAGACCCGTGTCCGGATTGTATTTTGTGCTCGGGCATACGACAGGAGGGGATGTAAAAGTCGGACACAGCTGCGGCCAGATAGAGGAGAACGCGACGACGCTGATCCAGGGAGAGTCTTGTGTGCAACATTTTTGTTAGATGCATAAGGCAGGCGAGATAGTCCTGGACACTCGTGAACTCCAAGCTGTGCAGCAGGTCTTGCTGTTTAACTGAATTCAGTGGAAATAGAACAAAACACTTTTGTAAATTGTCAGATATTTTAGGTCGAATATAGATTTCTAAACGCACAAAATAGTGTAATACTTTTAAAAGCAATTATTAAGTATGCTCGGTTTCGCAAAAAATCTGCATGTACGCGTCATTTCAAGTTCTGCGAACTTAGAAAATTTTGACGCTCTCCTATTCAGACGATTTACGGAGAAAACTAGAAATAGCAGTATAGAATTTGATCTCAAGCCGCTTCCTGCACCGTACCAAATACTGCTGCTGTACGGTTTTATTACGGGTGTACCTTCAAGATCAGTAGTTGACGCAAGAAGTCGCTAGTCGCGTACTATTAGATCCAAAAGAGTGGGGATGGACGCTTGTTGAAATTGAAGACGAGTCTTATAAAGGCTATGATGACTGAAATTTGCACCACAAAATTTGATCAAAGTAGTGCGATGTGTATGTACTTGACTGTGACATTAAAATATTATTGCAGCAAGTTTGGTCTAGCGTGTACATTTGCGTGCAATTTTAATTATGTAAAAAAAGCAATTGTGAATTAACTTTATGACCTAATAATATATTTTTGCATGTTTGATAGTTGCTTATTTTGGTTTGGTGATTCAATGGGACATAACGCATTACTATTTAAAAACTTAGGTACGAATTTGTTTGCATTGACAAAATGTCCTTACACAAGTACAAATTACCTTTAACCCCAAAACGTACGTTTGCAATGTCCGTTAGTTGCGGAATTTGGTTTCGTCACTCAGGGGAAATAAAGTATTACTGTGCAAAAAATCGGCTCCGTATTAAGCTGACTAGTCATGCCTGTTTTTTGTCGGGTATAGTTGATATGATGGTCATGTTAGTTCTGGAATTGCTCTGTCATCTTCTACTGCATAATAATAATCAAATGACACATTTTCAAAATATTTTCAAACAGGTTCGCTGTAGAGATGTTTTTATGCTGATCTACGGTAGCAATTTTTAAACTATTCAAATAGTTAGGTCTCACGAGAGGGCAGCTGGATATCTCACGACTTCTAATTTCATAATTGCAAACCGTGATTTTAACTTCAGATACTCATAAAAAACTCGAATTTAAAAATTCAATCTATAATTTGTATAATAAAATTATTAATATGTATTGATAATATAATTTTCAAAAGATATAGAATAATTATTACGGAAAAAATTCTATTTTGGGAAACAAATTAAACTTACGTACATATAGATATCAAGAACACTATATTATGAATTTTCATTAATTTACAAAAATATCAAAAAAATAATTCAAAATGATCGCATAAATTTATATTATAGTAGTAAATTTTTGAATAATAGATTAATAGATTAATTATATCTAAAGAATTTAGTAGTTACTAATACTCACCTAAACTAGTATACTCCTTCAAGATAGGTTTTAGTTTATTAGCGACGTCTTTCCTCACTGTCAGCTTCGTTTCTCCACTCCCATCAGCTTCTCCCTCCTCCAGTGATTCAAAGACCGAACTTTTGGGCAAATATCTCACTAAAGGCTCTAGCGTTCCTCGACGATGAAGGAAAATAACCGCATAACCATTTCGCATAAACCATTCGGCAGAGGCAGCTCCTCGATTACCCACCGAGAAGTTGTCAATGAAGCGGACAGTGTGCGACTCAAGTGGAACAGTTGTCCCGCCAGAAGTAATCAACGCAAGACATCGAGAATTCGATGATAGATGTTTATCGATAAAGGCGGCGGTGGAGGCAAAACGTACTTTGGCGGCCTTATCGTTTATGTGCTGTGAGAGTTCCAGAGCAAATTCATTCGCTGCATCTAATTGTGATGATGTTGACATCGCAGATAATTAATTGAACTGCAAACAAAATTTATTTATATTTATTATAAAATGGATAACTGAATTACAGAAAAGATATTTATGATAAAGATTAATTTTATAAAAATAGCAAAGAAAACAAATTAGAAACATTTTCTATGCGAAGTGAATTTCCTACAAAAGATAATTACTGGATCTATCACAATGAAAGGGGTTCATTAAAGTGTATAGGCATAGGCTATTAATATACTTTGTCAAAGTAGCTTACTATGTGTCTGCTAAATTAAAGGACAAATATTTAGACTGTGATCATATGAATAGACTCAGTGTATGTGAATATGAATGGCAGTAACTAAGGGTTACATAAACAATAAACCCTTTCAAATATATTATAGCTTAACAGCTCTTCAAAATTTTCTTTACATACCTATTAGTGGTGGATTGTAGCGAGAACTTGGTAAAACACTGTAAGTAAATATGAGATTTTTGAATAAAAAATATTTTTTAACTGATCTAATTCTCTATATCTACAATTCTATATTACAGTAAAATGTAAGTGAAGATTTCCATTAATTCGATTAATAAAAGACAAAAAATTAATATAAATAAAAGAAACAGATAATTTTAGTTCGTATAAAAATTGTATCAAATATTTTCAATGTTGTTAAAATTTTAATAGCAAACAAGGACGTTATAGTTCCGCCACTTTAATAAGAGATTATAATATATGAAATGTTTTGAAAAATCAATGTTCAAATAATCAAATGTGTATAGAGGAATCCATGAAAAAACCACATTCTCATAACATTTACAAAACCAAAAATGTAATATTTTTGTAACAGTTTAAAACAATTTATAGAACGAAATATTTATTTCCGATCGATTCACATTATTCATATGTGTAAAAGTTATCATTATGTACAGTTCCAATTTAAAAGATATTTTATATATTTAAAATCTTTTTTGTTTAAAATTATTCAAAAATCAAAACTGCATAGGAATATATAAGATATATACATATATTTAATTTTTCCTAATTTTTTTACTATCGTTTAAAAAACGTTAATGTAATTCAGTTTAACGTATTTATTTCAAATATAACTAATACTTTATAATAAACTAGATAAGAAATATATAATATGAATAAAATCAATAACAAGCCAAATTAATGTTTAAAAATACGGATCGATACAATGATATCCAATACTCAATAAACATATCATCTGTATATTGTTACTGTGGTACTAGATAACATATTCGAATTGTTCCTTAAATTATTCAAAATTATCTACTTACAATCAATATTTTGTAATTATTAACATAAATATATTATATATTAGGAATTGAACATTTTTTCTCTAAATTTAGGCAAGCCGCCATTTTAAAAATTATTATTAGAATAAAAGTAGACAATCGTTAATATTTCAGCCAAGGCCATTCTAACGAAATATATAAAAATAATTTTTTGAGATCATTTTATGATATCCTAGTTCTAACCCTTCAAGAAGTCAATGAAAATATAACGAATAGGTTCAAATTTAAAATATTTACTTTTATTTTATTTCTGTATACATAATTTAAAGATTTAAATGCAGTTGTTTCATACAATATCTATGATCAAAATATGCACATGTCAGCTATGCGCTTAATATCTTTGATAATCGAATAATATTAATTAGAGCCGTTTTATTAATTTAATTGAAATTTTAAAATGCTTTATTTAAAAATTCTAAATATATACTAATTTTAAATATAATATAATACAGTTTATTTTCTTCTATTAACTACAAGAAACATTCTTTTGCAGTCATGATGAACCGATATGTAACTAACACGCGATATACGCGCAATCCCAACGGTCGTTATCCAGTGAACCCTTTTCCAATGGACTACCCCAAACGGAGTATGATGCAAGTTGGAGGACCCCCACTGCAAGTTAACTGGGATGAGTGTAGACCTAAGCCCAAAATACAATGGCATGGCTATACAGGCAGTATTGGGTACTTTCCACAGCCACCCATGCCTTCGTTCACTAGCTATGTGGCACACAACAGTTGCCCACCACTACCAGCCGGAATAAAGTATCATGAGATAAGATCATCCCGAGGCCTACCCCAAGCCCCACCGGGGGTACCTTTCAATTTAGCCCAACTATCTGCATTGCGTGGTCCCGAAGTTATGACTCGACCTAGACCAGTTGATTTGCATGCAAGACACCTTGAAGTGGCTAATTCTAAACTGTGGCGATATGATGGTCGCAATTATCACTTTTATTGAAGTGGACTACGAATTGAACCTCTATACGAAATAAAATAGAAAAACTAAATTAAATTGTATATAACATAAATTTGAATAATTGACAGTGCGGAATATTATTCAATTATATTCAATTATTGAAAAATTATAAAACACAATCATATACACTATATAACGCTATATTTTTTTTTATTAATTTTTATTTAGAATCGAGTATATTTCATTATCATAAAAGTCTAGCAAAGAACCAACAAAGACGTAATTTGCCTTTATGAATTCACTTTAACCAAGTTTCTGTACAATTTTATCCTGCTTTAAAATAACGTTTACCTTTATAGAATAGAGTCATTGTAATTTGTTCTCATATGAACCGCATTCTTTCATAATATAACTTTACTGGTGTAAACTAGATCAATCATATGGCATTATATTCATACTAAATATACATAATCTTTTGAATTACTAGACTTATAATTACATTTTTTGATTTAACCATTATTTGACACTGAAAACATTGCATTATAAGTTTTAGTTAAAATTTGATAACAAAACATTATATACTAAAGTAACAAGAATTAAGTAAACTCTTTGCTATATAAAAAGATTTTTACTTTTTTGAATTATAAATTCAAAAAAAAAAGATATTCTTTCTGAAGATTAATGACTACATGCGTGTAAAAATCGTTGTTTCCCCCGGCCATCCACTATGACTACATCAAAAAATGACGATGTATGTTTAAAGGTAGAGTGATTAAATAGTATTAAGTTGTTAGCTGTGAAGAATATATTTCATTTAGTATCTTTTTTGGAGCCACCTTCAAAACCTTTCATTGGATATTCAGTTTAAAAACATTATCTTTCACGAGATTTTTCAATACTGTAAAATATTCATGTTGCAAAAATTAAATTTACAAAATTTGAAGCATGAAGAAAAACTTATTTTCACAGGTCAATTATATAAATTTAACATTATACACGTTATTATAATATTATTAATAATCATTATTAAATATTAAAAAAATTAAAGAAATAATAGTAATATATTAATAAGTTTGATTTTTAGAATGAACTGAATTTTTGAATATTAATGTACAAAATTTAAAATTATAAAAATTAATAATTAGTATACTATAGGATTAAAATTCAAAGGGTATATCTAAATTTTTCTAAAATATAAGGGTTATCAAGTATAGTGAAGACCATAAACTTTAATTTTATCAAATTTTCGGAGATCCTGAAAAACCCACTCAATCTTCGCAATCAACAGTAAATTCGAGTATAAAAAAACTTTGAACCTTCATCTTTTAATTTTATTTTAAAGATTTCTACATGACTTTTAACGAACTTTTAACATTCATCTTTTATATAATTTTTTTCTGGATGAACCTTTTTTATTGTTATCTGTTGTAGAGCTCTGATACATATTTTCTCATATTCACTTCTGTTGCACATTTGCTATCTTTGTAAAATTGGTTCCCAATTTATTTTTTTACAATAAACTGATTTTGATGATGATGATGACATTTAAAGCGGCTTTAAATGTCATCATCATCTTTAAGCCACATTGGACTATCCCCCCTTTTTATTTACTCAGTTCATTAATGATTCCTTTTAACATTTATTCCAAATTATGTAAATAGGTTTGTGTAAACTTTTATAGCTTTGTAATGCCCTATACATAATACCTATTTACACTGCTTTTATTCATTATATTGCATGTCTATGGAGTAGATCTCAGAAAATTTGTAAAATTTAAGTTTTTACTGTAACATAGACTTTTTGTTCCTATCTAATTGTATCATGTAGCAAAGGAAGAATCTCTATTTTATTTAATATTATTTAATTGAAATATATAAAATCAATGCTTTAATGACAATCTTGGTCACATAATAATTCAATAAATATGTATTTGAATGGAGGTCACATATTGTATATATTGAAACAAAGATACAAAAACTAAATTATTTAATTTTCAAATCAATAAATGGCGTACTTGAAAAACTGTAACTATATATATAATAATAATATAAATTGTTATTGAGTTCACTGAAATCACATGATATTTCATAATTTTAATATTTAGTTGAATATTTTTATAAAATAAACGTCACAATTTATAAGACTTCATCTAGTCTATAGTCTTGTAAGTAACACATAAAAAAAGAATACAATTTATTTAGAACAGTAAATAAGAATTAGAATATTAGTATAGTAATATTCTATATACTCTTATATTGCAAATCAAATTAGCTAGATATGATCAAGGGAGTTGATTTTTGTTCATATGTTTAATGCTACAAAATCAACCAAATTCAATAATAATTTATTATTTAGCTTGTACAAAATGATTTATCAAGTTTAAGTAAATATAATGCATATAGTCTAGTTTTTCAGTCCTAAAATAATATCAAAGTACTATTATGACACCCCACCCAATACAAATATATTTTGGATGTGATAATGTTTGGTGTAAAATATAGGTATGAATCATAAATACCCTTGGTATATTTGTTTAAAATAAAAAAATATTTG
This sequence comes from Vannuccia rotundouncinata, assembly GCA_034780395.1. Classification (NCBI taxonomy): domain Eukaryota; kingdom Metazoa; phylum Platyhelminthes; order Proseriata; family Coelogynoporidae; genus Vannuccia; species Vannuccia rotundouncinata. The sequence goes on along the minus strand of JAUZNC010057162.1, from coordinate 1,640 downwards.
ATGAGGCTGTCTGATAATTACCTAATGCTAGAAATGAGGAGGTTACAGATTTGAAGAGTGATATGGAGGAGAGGCAAGTAAATGTAAGAGGTATGTCACACAATATTGTAAATTGTTCAGTCCCTTTACAATTATTTTTGTATTCAGTCAATGCAATTGTTTTTAAGCTACATAATGATCAGAAAATATGGTCTATAATAAACATCTATGGATAGATAATAATGGCATCTAGTTGTGCTTTATTTATGCAGTTAACTTTTCAAAAATGATGATAATAATAAAAAAAATCAAATGTATATTTCAATTTAAATTTGTACAAATTGGAATCATGCTCATTTTACAAAATAAGTAACATAATAGCATTGATTAATAAATATACATATAACATAATCTAATAATCTAGAGACAGTGCCACATGTGTGAGAAGTTAGCTGAAAGGGGTGCTATTGTATCTTATGACAATGCTCAGCCTGAAATTGATCAATTTTCACTGGAGGCCGAGTTGGTCTGCCCATATGCTTGCAGAAAATGGAATGTCAGAGATAGGAAACTGGTACAACTGCAAGGCGGGTTGGTAATCTTAAACTAACATATGAATTATCGGACTATGCTTTACACTAGGTTGACCTTGAGCAGATGGATTGGAGGATTAGTGTAGAGTGGAATCTTAAGGTAGATCTCATTATTCTGTAATAGATGGTTCACAGTAACCAACTGTTCTGTATTTTTGAGAAATAGTCATTTAAAGGCTGTGTTAAATATGGATTTGATGTGGGAGTTAAATTTAGTGTAATTGGTGAGTATAAAATTGAGCTTATTAACATGTTTGGCAAGATAAAAAGAAGGAAAAATAATGCCACTCAAATTTTCCAGTTTTTTTTTATAAATTTGCCTTATTTAAACTTTTAATTTCATTTTTGTTGATTTTTTTAAATTGGAAAAAATTCCCTGATTTAGCCTTAACCTCTTCTCGATGGGCGTCGCAACATTTGTGATGAAATAAAAGTTACTTTACCCAACAGGAATTGCAAACGTTGTAATTTTCTAAAAATAGTTTTCATACTAGAAAGAAGCTGAGGAGACACACTGAGAGGTTTTGATTGGCTAATGAAAAACAGGTGAAATTATAAGTAGTGTATATAACAATATCTCTGAAAAATTTCATTTACAAACTCTGCTCACGTTTTCAACATGATTTTATACTCTCCTATACTGGTTTCAATTCAATTATATATTATTATATATTTCAATTTTCTACTATATTTTATACCTACTATGTCTACTATATTATCAATACTATTCTATATATAATATATAGGATATATAATATTGTTATAATATAATTATATATTATTATTTAATACCTATAACTTTTTATACTATATATTATCAATATAATATTCTATAATATATACAATATATATATTGTTATATATACTTTTTAGTATTTTAGTGTTTTATTATTGTATGAGTGGCTATTCCTTATTGTACTGCTATCAGTTATTATTACTTTAGAATTATTTTTTGTATAATATTATAGCTATGTTAATATGATGTCTATATGACATTGAAAATATAGCACGAAGCCGAAGGCTGAGTGCTATATATTTCTATGGAGTATAGACAGAGTATTAACACAG
>JAUZNC010057161.1:0-13222 GCA_034780395.1 Vannuccia rotundouncinata | reverse complement strand
GAGGCAGCGCTGGATCAGATTTCATGGGGATGAATAACTCTGTAATTTGGTCGTATGTTAGTTGTATGGATGAATTGGGAGAATTATCCAGGAAAGGAATTCGACATCGGTGTGGTGGTGTTATTTGTGCAAACACTGGGAACAGATTGAAAGGAGTGCATATCGGTAATAATATACAAAAAAGAATAGAATATTGCCAGAGTCCGCCAGGTTTTATGTGTGATTCTAGGAGATATTCAAATGAATGATCGTCATGTTGTTCCTCAGTTATGTCATTTTTATTATCATGTGAATTCAAGAGTTCTTCGGAAGTAATTTCCATGGTGTATTATAGACTTATGAGATATATATATATATATAGTTCTTATATATTATACTTCTTAATTTAAACAAAATTGCAATCAAATTTGTGCAATTGATGTTTTGAACGTTCATGTGTTTTTACAAAAATGTTATAATATCTTGATGTTTGAGAGCTTTCTTGGAGTTACTTAGATCAAATAGACTTGATATGATCGATAGACTTAAATACTTCGTGCAGAAACTATGTAATTGATAATACACTAATAGTCATGTATTTGCTAACCTCTAAGCGATTGAAAGGTTTTGTTCACATATTTTGTTTTCATTGGCTATCAATTATCTGATGTTAACAGTAATAAGAAATATGTTATACAGGTTGCCCTAATAGTATTCTGTTTTACGATTTTATGCTTTAAGTATTATAAATGTTTTATTATCTAATGACATTAAATAATTTAGCAAAGGCTATTTCTAATAAGTAATAGTGACGTCCAGACCATGATTTGAATCACCGAAAATCACTAAAAATAGGGAAAGAATTGTGTATATTATATGGTCAATCAAATTTCATAATATTCAAATAGAGTGTAATAATGTTTGCTGCGCTAAACGACCGCAACCTTCTAAGTGGGCTCTACGACAACGCATCACTTCCCGGTTCATAGGAGGAGTCAAGCAGCTGTTGAAGGCGAATTCTACAATCAGGAATTGCAGGCTATAAGCGATTGTGAAATGGAAATATCTTGAGCAGACAAATACTTCTAATGACTGGGAAATAGGTCTTGTTGAAATCTTTTTTATCAACGCGCTCAAAAATATTGATGGAGAGAGCATTACAATTACAGCTTCAACGTTCAATATTGTTCAATATAAAGAACTTACAAATAATTCAATACCACGCAGCCTGATTTGAAACATCCGTTTGTGAAATGCTATCATTTGAACACGACTATACTCGCATTATTCGAAACAATTAAAACAAAAAATATGATGTAATAACAATGTCTGTAAATATTAGTGGAGAAAACTGGTCTTTGCTATATGATGGAAACATCAATCGCTAAGTTTTTTTTGAACAGGATGTGGCTATTATACTTGGAATTTATCCTCTGATCGCCACTATACTGATCTTTTTTGGAAGATTGAACCTCCCCAAAAAACATCAATCAACTATACATGATTTCTCATCTATACAAAAAAACGACTTGTTGCAGAATATCCACAGGCTGTTTACTAATTTCGCAATATAATTTCAAAATTGATACTCATGCCTGTCGATTATGATTATCATTTTAGTACTAATTTTATTACTATTAAAATCGTGAATAGAACTTGACCAACTTGTCAATATCAAAGTGCTATGACACTCGCAACAGATTTTTACCAAAGGAGATAAACTAACACTAAAATCAGACCGTAATATTTCATATATTCTCGGATTTGAATTTTACAAATTAAAAAGCACATGAAAGACAGGAAATCCCCCAGACCTACGGGTTGGAATCAATGGTTAACATTGTTGGATATTCAATACTGATGAAGGTTGGTAGATTTCATGCATCTATACTCGTATATGCCGGCAGTGTCGTCAAGTTGGATGAGGTTTCTTCACAGCACTATCAAGATATTTGCTAATCCTATTATGAAAAAAATAATGCCGCACATGTTAAATGCTGCTAAGCGTGTTGCCAAATCCGCCGTCAAATTTGGCACAGGTCTCATTGGAGAAATAATAATGATATTGGTCAGAATCTCAGAAAGATTGCAAGGAGTGAAATTGGTGATAAAAGGCGTGAATATATTGGAGAGGATATTCTAGAAATCGTAAGAGGGCTATAAACAAAAGTAAGATATTTTCTGTTCCATCTAAGAAACGGAAAGTGCAAAGAAAAAAAACAAAAAAACGAAGAAGAGAAAGAGCAAATCTAAGAATATTTAATCAATTTATTAAGAATATTGGACTCTAATTATGCTGCTTACAAATAGGGATAGCCACTGCACCAATTCTGATTTGGGGCTTTTTGATCAGCGACCAATGAAAATGGTCATGGATCAATCACATGGGTTGGTATCAATCCCGTATCAATGTAGTACTACATATACGACGAATAAAAATTACTGAAATCATCATTTTGGAGTATGAGAGAGAACTTCTGACTCAATATAATGCCATTTATCCTGTACGACATACAAAAAGTCTCACTTATACCATCCCACAGTTATGAGTTATAATAAGGAGGGGCTAGTAGAAGAAGAAGATGAGGTCTAACTCAAACTATTATTTTCCGCACCTTTATACATGTTTAATTTCTCCGCACCTTTACGAGTTAAATTGTCATTTTATGGGAGTCCAGTTAATTCAAAGTTAAAAATAAGCATGATAACATCTGGCTCATTGACTCCTATTGACACCTATTGGATGCTATTGCAGTTAATGACACCTTTTCTCTTCTCAAATGCGAGTACATTTTCCCAATAATTAAACAATTTTGACGTGTAATTAAACGCGATGCGGTACTTGATTACTTTTGATTTCGGCTACCAGTATCGAATTTGATTTATTTTAAGGGCGAATAATACGATTTTGCATCTGGAAAATTCAATTTTACAATTATAAAAATTAATTATATTTATCCATGCCTGATTGGCACTTATTGATTTTTAACAATACTTTGATTTGTGGTGATAAATGATTTAAAATGGAGGAGACGAAATGCTCACCGCCTATCAGTTTCCTCCTAACAAGAAAAACACATCCCATAGCCTGCTTTGCAATAGTAATTAGCCAAAAAAATTCAGAAAAAAAGTGAGACTCTTACTATCCAATACATTGTAATGTTTAAACATCCACGCGATGCCACACAAGTTGAACAACTCGGCCGACAAACAATTGCTCACTATAACAGTCGTTGTTATTCTCTGTAGTTATAAACAGTCTTTATCATAAAAAGTGATTCATTGCCATTGCCTTCTAAAACCAAAACAAATTGAGCAAAATTCGATGGACGAAATCGAGAATATCGTTGAGTCGTTGTTATATTGCTATATCTCGATCGTTGGAATTCAGACTGTCAACTAACATCATTATTTAAAAAGTATAAAAGGCTGAAAGAAAAGGGGTCTGCTACAAACCCCAAGATCTCAGTACTAAAGGAAGCTATCAGACGGTCAATGTTTGCATTTCATGGTCAAATTTGTGAAAAATGGTCGAAATAACGGAAGATAGTTATCAAGACAGGGAAAAATATGAGGATAAAAGTGATGAAGATAACTAGACTGTTCTATTATTATTTGTGTTGTCATATTTTTACAATAAAGTCAAAAAAAATTTAATTAAATGATTAATTGATTTCTTACTTTAAAGTAGTAGTCAGTATTTGGACAGTTTTCTCAAATTCAGGGCAATCTTATTAAAATCATTGCAATCCTCTCAAAACAGGTTAATCTTCTCAACATGAGGGAATAATTCTCAAAATCATGGAATCATGGGCTTCATAAATCCGGGTCCTATTTCAAACTTTTAAGAAATATTTTGTCACAACTGTCAGTCTAGTCAGCAGTTGAAGAAGATAGACTAGACTAGATAAGGTCTAGAGGCTTTTTTATAATTTGGACGAGACTGTTTGAGAGACTGGTGCATGAGAGATTAGAGCAGTTGATGGAAGTGGGCACATTCTGAAATCCAGAGGCTCCTCTATAGAACAAGCTTTGATCCAGCTGTTGAATTCTTCAACGGTGAAGTTCATGAAAAGTAGACATGGATTGGAGAAAACGCTGAGATGAAAGTAGCTATTTCCTGTGAGCAGACAGCTGAACATTCGGTATAGAGGGATGAGGTATCGGAGATCGCAGAGGATCAGGAATCCCCAACGACTCTAGCACGAATGTTAGTTCAGCTGAATGATCTTCAATAGCTAGTAAAGCTCGTAGTCTAAAAATAATAAATAAATATTAGAAGTATTTTATACTATTAGAAATATGGACGTGGCTGCTGGGCGATAATTTGAATTGAATACATTTTTAAATGACTCCGAAAAATAAATATTACAATTATTTTAAACTATTGAAAATTTAAGTGTGGCTCCTGGGCCCTGATATAATTAATAAGAATTTTGTATATGACTTCTAAATATATATAAAAATGATTAAATTAAAAATATATACTGAACATATTATGTATTGTTATTAAAAATTTAAACAGTAGGAATTCTTATCATGCAATCCGTCATAGCCTTTTTGTACAAACATCCCGCCAACTAATATGGAACAAGAGTAATCTGACAAGGCAGGCTCATCCCATGTAAAGTGACATCATAAATTAAAATAAATTAAATTATATGTACCTATGCTAAGATTATATTACAACTTTGCTGTACTATTCTGTGTCACATTAGTGAACCATTTCTTTACGGCTATAGGATATGTGAATATTCTCTGCAGTACGGCAACATTTGAAAATTTATTTCGAATACTTTTGAAATGCTGAGAATAAATTACAGCAGTTCAACTCCAACATATAATTCTTAGTATAATTGTAGTATATATTTGATTTAAATTTGGATAATTTGAAGAAAAAAATTGTTTACTTATTTTTTTTTGTATTTTGAGATTTTAAAATTAAGGTTTCAAATTTAAATTCTCCATATGCAAAAAAGTATTATTAGTCTCGCAAATTATAATTAATTAAGTTTTTATAGTAAAATCGAATTCTCCATACGCAGTATTTACTCATGACTAATAATTAAATACAGCACTTACTCTGACGATAATTAGAATGATGAAACAGAAAGATAAGGATTATAATAGTATAGTGCTCGAAGAATTCGGAAAAGTATAACAGAATAAATCAGAGAGCTCGTAAGAAAGGAGAATGAAATCAACAACTCACACATCTCTTTATATACCATGATACTCATTCTCATTGGTCAGAATTTAACTCATAATGGTGCGCGGAAATTTAGATGAAAAGGTGCAAAAAAATAATTAGTAAAGGTTCGGGGGGGTCTTTGTTCAAACAAAGAATCCTTTGTTGGGGTGGAGGTCCACCTAACATTCTACTATTTATCACTAACTCTACCTTTACTTCAACTGAAAAATATCCTTATTCAAATTGTTAGGTACCTCAACCTCTATTAAAAAATTGTTACATAATATAAATAATTATTGGAATAATTCTTTTATATTTAGTTTCACATTTTTATAAATTTTTAAATATTAATTAATGGTTTTAATAAATGTATATTATAAAACTTCTTGAAATACGTAATCTATGAACTTTTAGTTAAATATTTATATGAGCTATTGTATAATGACCATTAATTACTGCGTGTGGACTTTTACCTATTTATAAATCCCTTTTGATTAAGAATGATAAACGTTTATACATTCGCCTCAAATATGGTATGTATAGGTAGATATATATATATTATATAAATATTTTATGTATCGGTTGCATTTCTTCTTATTAAAGTATTTGGTTGTGATTGAAATATTTTTAAAATTAAGAAATAATGCTAACATTTTGTAATAGTTTAGTGCTGTTTATTGTTTATGTAAGTCGAAAACAATAGAGACAATTTTTTGTGTTGACGAAAACTACATTAAAATTGTATTTTAACACATTCTCAAAATCGGTTATTTGTTTGATCAAATTTGTGAAAAAATATTTTTTCATATAAAAAAGTTTTGTGAGGTATTATTTAAAAGAAAATAAGCTATTATTTGTACCGTAGTGCTTATAAAATAAAGTATTACAGTAAAGAACTACATATTATGTCGTTTATTAAAATAAAAAAAGAGTATCTAAGCCTATATGGTAATATAGGCAGTTAGCTTTCACCAACTAAGCGTTTTTATGCTCTAGGGCTATATAGGATACCTGAAAATGGGGTAGTTTTGGAAGTCTAAAACTCTACAAATATTCTCCAAACTTGCAATATATAAAAACACAAATATTGTGTTAAAAATGACGTCAAAATAAATAAATTTATAATTTATGAAAAATGGCATAAAAATAGTAGGTACAAACTGGGAAATAATATATATACTGACCGTTTATATCAATATTGACTTTAAACATTAATGTAATATTTATTTATTTATATACCGCCTCATTTTTACATAACAATGTCTGTGGCGCAGTTTAACATAGTACAAAATTCAGTGTATAATAGTACAAAAGTTTTTTTTAATAATAAACAAAACTCGATGTGCATTTAATTTAACATGATATACAAATAAACAACACAAAACGATAATATAATATCAACAGTAAAAGTTAACCATCTTTCACAAACAATTATAACAATAACAATTATATCTACATAAAAGTTTATTGTTTCTATGATTAGTATAAAATATCACTTCATTTTACAAATCAAAACTGTTCTTCTTCAACACACCATATTATACTATATTTATAATTGCAATAATATTAGAAAATGTTTATTATATCTTTCGAGCCTCTTTTTAGTTATATATATATATAGACAGCTTTCTGATAATTGGCAAAATAATGTAATGTATTATAAACAGTGGCGGCGGAAGATAATTTTGACTGGTCGGTCAAAACTTCAGATATGCGTCGTAATGAAAATGTTTCAAATTAATACGTATATTTTATTTTTCTATTACCATAAGGGGTATATTTTGATTATCAATTTTGTAATAATTATAACCATACAAAGATTGAGATACTAAAATGCGTAGAGTAATTATATATTATACAGATAATTCTACTCTGTCGGTTCTCATATGATGAATAGAACAACAAATAGAAATGTGAGTATAGGGTGTCTCAAAAAATATTGATGTTTTGAAATTCCAAAATAATCCAAAAATGTATTATTACATAAAGCGTACATTAATGTTCTACTTAAAATCTATATCAATACCTTATCCACATATCTAAAATTATCTAAAAATTATAAATAATTCCCTTAATAATAGAAAATTTATACGATCTTAAAGAAAACAATCTAAAAATTACAATAATTTGAAATTTACTTTAAAGTAATTTTTGAAGAATGAATGAAGGCAGTATACAATACAATTTGACTCCATGTTGTCTATGGCAGTCATTGAAAACAGCTGTCTATACGGCCAGAAATTTAAAAGGACCCAGAGGTACTTATCAAAATTAAAACCGTTGATTTGCATAATAATAGCTATCAAGTTTTTTTTAATTACTCTGGTTATTTTAGTATTATATATATACATTTCGCTATAGTTAATTTAGGATTCAATTCGTTTCAATTGCGTTTACAAGTTATAGTTTTTGTTTAGAAAAAAGATTGTTTTATGTTGTGTAACCCTATTAAAATATTCCACCATTATGGTAGTCTTTATGTGCACAAAATGACTGCAATCTCAAAGGTATTATTATATTCAATAAAGAAATTGATCTGACAAAGGTGTTCAATATCTGGCTTTCGCGTATTATAGGTGACAGGCTATTGAGGGTTATAAATATTGAAAATATATTTCTGTTCAATAGAAAAGGATTGCTTTATATTATGCAACCCAATTCATTGTTAGCTTGGAAAAATCAACTGCACTTATAATTGACAAATTGACAGCCATCACAAAGGTATTCTATTGAATAATGAAATTGATCTGACCTAGAAATTAGTTATAGGGTGATTTTATTAACAACAAGTAACGTATTTAAAGTAATCATTTTGGCTAAAATTATAGAACAAATACGTGCTATCTACACTGTAGGTATGTTGAAAACTCAACAAACTAAGCATTTTGTAACAGGCTACTATTTTGAAATAATTCAAAATATATATTGTAGCACCGCCTCGACTCAATTCGAAGTAAAATTTCATGCGCTTGAGTAGCTATTACAGATTATGAAATATGAAGTTTCAAAAATCTTAATTAGAATCATCTATTACTTCTTCTTCTTATTATTATTATTAGCCAAAAGGACAAAAAGTGGGTTAGCTCATATACCACTAAGAAATAAAATTAATTACAAAAAATTGTGTTAGCTATTACGAAAATATTACCTGATTTGAGCTAACTACGTTTTATTTGAAATTTCTTTGCATGTAATAAATTATTCAAAATAATCAGTGTTACACTAAGCGTTAAGTATTCGATAGCACCCTATTAATAGGAGTTAGTATATTGATCTACTATCTCCGTGTTAATAGTGTGTTTTTCGCATTTATCCACACACTTTGTAATCTATCAATTGGAAAGTTTCTTATGGAATTGGAATTTGACTGGTTAGCTTGACTCCACTGAACTGAACTCACTTCCTGTACACATCCACGTCTGTACATATATAAAGTAGACATACATCTACTCCATTGGAAAGTGTAATCATGGAATTGGAATTTGACTGGTTAGATACTTTAGATTTCGATGCCTTGTCCGTTTTAGAAGCCATCACGTCATGGTTCAACGACAGCGGATGAATTGGAGGATCCCCTTTCGGCCATTAGCCATTAGTGCGCCGGCGACAATGAGAAATGCTAAATGGGCAAATGACCTCTTTAGGTCATGGCATGATGAATGACATATTAGATTAGACGATCAATTAAAAGTGTTGAATAAATTGGAGGAAATGACAGCTTCTGACATGAACTATTGCCGCGCCTACGACAGAAAAACAACCTGGGAAAAGTAGCCTTTTACACAGTTTTAGCACCTCCTTCTATGGACCTCCTGCTAAAAGAATGAAAATCATTGCTGACGCAAATACCAAACAGGTTGTTTTTACTTTCGAGTAAACTCTAGATTTTTTTTCTATTACACGATTTTCTCCTGCTACATGATTTTCTCTTAATATAAATGCTTTAGAATATAGTGCTATTTATTATTCTACTAATGATTAACATACTGGCAATTAGCAAGAAAACACCTGAAAGTGGGTGGATAGATATAATTATAAAGTTGTTTCTATATGGTATCAATTTATTTAGTTTTAGTAAGATCAACTTTCCATTAAACGTAATTAGCTAAAAACATATATTATTCTCATAATAGCTTATATATTTATGGTATATATTTTTTTATAAAATGAGCCAGCACACTCTTAACGATTTTGGATAATAATAATATGAAATCAACATAATAAACAAATTGTCGATATATTTTGAATACAATATTTACCAATGCCCTCATCTGATTTAGAAATTAATATAGTTATCGCTATATCGGTATAATATGCATTAATCAAAATTAAATATTATTATATTCTTCTACATAATATCAATATATTACCTCTACAACATCTGAATTAATAAAATATGAATATAATATAATATAATATATCATATTTTATAAAAGAACTTTCATTTCCTTTGAATTAATTTCGTCTTCCGTACTTCTGATTTTCTTTTCTTTATTGACACACAAACATCCATTGTTAAAAGAAGAATTCTTCGTTGTTGCTTCTATTTCGGCAACAGTTTTGGACAGTGTCTGTCCAAGAGTTTCCGGTAGAAAGCAGAGAATAATTGAGACCAGTACGGACACTCCTCCAAAGACAAACATTGGAATTGGTCGCCATACTGTAGTTCCCAAATGAACAATCACGGGTGCTAGAGAAGATCCTACACGACCAAAACCACTACACATACCAGATCCATAACTTCGAACATCTGTCGACATGAGCTCCGTTGTGTAGACAATGATTAAACTTAGAATGATTTCAACTAACAATTTTCCAATACCCAGAATAAAGATTATCCCGATGCCAACTTCTGAAGATCCGTTTTCAATGATCTGTAAAATGATTTATGTAAATCACAAAAGTATTGCAAATGATAGAATATAATTCATTTAATTTTAAAATATTTTGAATCGAAATAGTCTTTTGTTTAATTTTGTAATTGTTTTTTTTAAAATCTAAATTCAAAGTATTTTAATACTCTTTTGTCTATTAATACAATAACAAGGGTTTCTACATATAATAGAATTGTGTTTACCTGATAAATTCCGACTGCAAAAAATAAAATAATTAGAAGAGAGGTCATCATTAATAGACCATTTTTCCGGCCAAGTTTTCCGGCAAGAAAATATACCAAAACAGTCGCAGGAAGCGTCAAAGCACCACAAACGATCCAGAAATTGAGGTAAGCATTTCCGACCATCTTAGTTGATCCAAAACTTAATCCATAATAAGTCATTGAGCAGTGAAACCAAATCACTGTAGCTCCCATTGTTCGAAGTCGTAGTTTGGGAGTTTTAAATAAAATAAAAACAGACATTATTTCTTTTTTTAAAGTTTCCAACTTCGATTCATGAGGGGATGATATATTGGCAGCTTTGATATCATTACATTCTTTTTCTATTATTGTTTTCAATTCATAATCATTCAGTTTAGAAGATGATTTACCGTTGTTCACTTGAATGGCGTGTTTAATAACTTGAAATGCTTTTTTTTGACGTCCTTTTAAGATCAACCATCGAGGACTTTCAGGAAGCCACCAATAAAGAATTATCAATGGCCAATTGTAAACAATATATATTGCACAATGATTCCAACGCCATGTTGGCATCAAATATGATATGAATGAAAAAATAGAAAGGCTAACTATTCCATAAATAAGGTTATGAATTGTAGAAAAGATTGTTCGATGGAAACTATTTGTTATTTCCATTAGATAGGTAAATCCAATAGATTCTTTTGTCATTGTAAGCATTCCCGTTATTGTCCTGAAAATAATGTAGCAGAATATATTTGGACTGAAGGAGGTACAGATGGAAGACATTCCACATGCCGTTGTAATTGTTAAAAGTGTAATTCGACGTCCAAATCGGTCAGATACAAAACCTCCGAGTGGTAAAGCAACAATATGTGCGAGCATGTAAATAGTGGTTGATAGAGGGTCCAAATAAGATCGTTGACAAACAAGATTAAATTCCTCAATAACGGTACCCTGGTTCTTCTTCTTGCTGGTGTCAAAAACATGTCCATCGCTGCAAACTTCTGCCGTAGAATTGTTCAATCCATCTGTTATTGACGCATTCCGAAACTCCAATAAAGCTTCAAAACTTCCATTTGTGGTCAGAAGAGCATTCATCACCCAGGACATGTTGTAGCGAAGACAAGGATAGTACCGTTGACCGATCATTGGAGGCAGCGCTGGATCAGATTTCATGGGGATGAATAACTCTGTAATTTGGTCGTATGTTAGTTGTATGGATGAATTGGGAGAATTATCCAGGAGAGGAATTCGACATCGGTGTGGTGGTGTTATTTGGGCAAAAACTGTGAAAATATTGAAAGGAGTGCAAATTGTTAATAATATACAAAAAAATATAGAATATTGCCAGAGTCCTCCAGGTTTTATGTGTGATTCTAAAAGATATTCAAATGAATGATCTTCATGTTGTTCCTCAGTTATGTTATTTTCATTATCATGTGAATTCAAGAGTTCTTCAGAATTAATTTCCATGGTGTATAGACTTATGATATAGGTATATTTCCTTTATTTAAACAAAGTTGCAATCAAATTTGTGCAATTGATGTTCTGAATGTTCAAGCGTTTTTACAAAAATGTTATAATATCTTGATATTTGAAAGCTTTTTTGACTCAAATTGACTTGATATGATCGATAGACTTATATACTTCGTGCAGAAACTATGTAATCGATAATATAGTTCTAGCCATATATTTGCTAACCTCTAAGCGATTGAACGGTTCTGTTCACATACAAATAGCTATGCTAAATATTTTGCTTTGATTGGCTATCAATTTCTGATGTTTACATTAATAAGAAATATGTTAGACAAGTTGCCCTAATATTATTCGTCATTTTACGATTTTATCCATTAAGTATTATAGATGATCATGATTTTTATATGTATTATTATCTATATGGACATTAAACATTATAGCAAAAACTATTTCTAATATGTAATAGTCACGTCCAGAACATGAGTTGAATCACAGTTAATCAATCCCTAATTCTTAACATCAAATTAGAATCTCAGATAATAATAATATTTTCAAATTAAATTTTAATTATGAACTCACCTTGTTTCCTCGAATTAGGATTATTTTTTGTTTCCTAACAAAATATCGAATTGAAGGATTTTTACATGCTATCAAATAATTAATATTAAAATTTACTATAACTCTACTTTTTATTTCAACTCAAAAATATTATTATTAATATTATTAAGTTCTTCAAGCTCTATTTAAAAAAATTTTGCATTTAAGTTTTAGGAAAATTTTTTTGAAATTATACAATTATAATTTTTTATTATACTTATAAAATATAATAAAATATATGAAAGTTTAATAATTGTTGCAAATATGCAGTTATTTGAGTTTATCTACTTATTCAAATGAATGATCTTCATGTTGTTCCCGATATGTATCATTATTAGTATAATGTAAATTTATGAGTTCTTCAGAATTTATTTCCATGGTGTGTAAACTTACATTCCTTTTTTAAAAGTAGCAATCAAAATTGTTTGATTAATGATTGGAATATTCAAGGGTTTATTCTTTGTAAATATGTTTGGCAGCAATGTTCAAATGTTCAATGTTCAATGTTCAATGTTCAATGTAACAAAAGATCTTTCTTGAAGTTAGTTCCAATAGACATGATTTGCTAACTTCTAAGCGATTGAAAGGTTCTCTTCTCATGTATAATGCTTTGCTAGTAAAACAAAATTAATTAGTTTGTTATTTATTATGTTTTAATTTGCTATTCGGTTGACCTAATATTATACAACACCTACAAACGGTTACATAGGAAAAGTCGTAATTTTTAAAAGTCGTATTTAAAAAAGTCGTATTTAAAAAGTCGTATATAAAAAATCTTAAAATTAAAAAGTCGTAATTGAAATAGTCGTAATTCTTATATAGTCGTATTTAAAAAGTCGTATTTAAATAGTCGTATGTACAAATATTTTCATTTTTTTCAATAAAGCTCATATGTTATAATC
>JAUZNC010057159.1:0-13226 GCA_034780395.1 Vannuccia rotundouncinata | reverse complement strand
AGATGGGAGGTAAAAGCAACAGCTGGCGACGTCTTGGCTTGGAGAGTAAGTGTTTGGTTAAAACTGGTTAATAGTTTCATGAAAGTTTTGAATAATTGCAATTAAAAGATGTTAATTATCAGATAGTAATTTAAATGTTACTATATATTATATCGTACCGCTTTGAACCAGCATCGTTTTAATACAACAATTAATATACAATAAATTTTTGAAAGTGAAATTTATACCAGTTAGATTAGAAAGTTGGTTATAAGATATTTTTCCAAAAGTGTAACAATATAATTAGGTAATTTAAAAGTACATATTGGATCATTCATAATAACTATAATTCCACCAACTCTTATTAATACATTCGATAACTTAAATTCATTCAAAATTGAACATTTTCAAAATTACGTTAACATGTAAAAAATTTTGAAAATAAATTAATGAATGGGTTACAGAAATTTGTAATAGAAATATGGTTTTATATTTAATCGGATGCACCTCTCGGTACGTATCCAGTAAAATCTCTACCATTGGAATATGTTCTTTCGGATGAAGATTGGGAGGATGATGCTAGCATGCTTTATCAGTGGACTCGTGATGAACTTGGGCTAACACCGCGCATTTCATGAAGAAATGACGTTACTTTATCTAAAATTGTATAAATATAAACTATATTACTTTCAAGCAAACAAGTAATATAATGTGTACAATTATTAATGTTTTTCAAAGCAAATTAAGAATAACGGTATATTTCACATAATTTTAATTCATGTATTATATAAATGTAACAATTATTGTTTGAATAATTTTTTCTACTCGCTTAAATAAATACACCATCGATTATTAATTTTTAAAAATCTTGGTTACTTATTGAGAATAACTAGAATATGAAGGTTAGCTTTAAATTCTGCTGTATTAGTGTAGGTATAATTACTTTTAAATAAATATTATTAAATTTTTGCGAGAAACGAATATTAACAATAATATTTCACATTAAAAAATGTGTGGCTCTCTTTGAGTCTAACGACGATTTACCCGAACTTAAGGAGGAACAGTTGTTGATCTACTATAACAAATAAGTTGAACTTCAGACTATCAATTCTTCAACTGCTAAGCAAACAAAAATGTATTCGGTTAAATTCAATAACTTTTTACTTACCGAACAATATTGAAATAATGCGATTTAATGAAATAATGGTTCATTTCTTTTAATTATCAACACTGGCATGTAAGCGTGCAGCAATTCGTGCAGCACTATGTGATTTTCGACGAAGAATGTTGTTAATAGAATTTCAGGGAAATCCATAAGTAGCGGAGTTATCATTAATTATATGATTTTATTGAATTTATATTTTTCAACCTACGATAGGATGACGTGTCTTACGTTTTTATATTTCTGCTTTGTCAGTTTGAACTTCGAATGTTCGTAAGACTAAGATTGATCGGAATTTTATCCTACTACCAAACAGTGAAACGCAAGAATGTTCTTACGAACATTCGTAAGATCGTTTGGTTAATATTGAAGTCACATGAGATGAAAAGATGGTGGCTAATAAATAAATCATGTGTTAACATAGAAAAAATGATAGAATCGATTTCACGAGAAATAACAAGATATTCTAAGGAGTGATTTGGACAATGTGTAGGACCACTAACATCCTGTGAATAATTGTGGTCAAATAATGCTGTGATTTTTTCCATTGAAATACATTTGCATAAATTCTAATTTGCGGGCGGATAATGAATTTTTTCTAATATCAAATGTATCAATTAGATAACAGAAGTCTTCTAACAAACTGAATGATAGGTGTTTCGTATCCAAAAAACGTTAGATAAGTAATAAATAATTAATTCATTAATGTATTCAACTATACAGTCTACTCAGGCTAAACCGGACGATTGTACAGCAATTTCCTTGAATCTTTCTATTTAAAATAGTAACTGTAAACCGGGTGGTATGAATAAACTCACCAGACGTATTTCTAGTATGACGTTTGTGCATTATTATAATGTATTTAACTTTTTGTAATTCTGACGCTATACATTTCAATTCTCAAATTATAATAATGAAGCATTATATCACTGCAAAATAATCTCCATTGACATATTAATTCCTTTGTTTATAACTTATGAGGGCATATTACAATTGTGTATGTATATTAAACGTATTACCCAATATAGTATCTCTACACCAAACGAGTAGAGAAATGAATCGTTGTGCGGGTGTTACGTCAATCAATTACATTAGACTTATTTAGTGCTTTTTCTTCTCATTTTGTATAAACCGGTCGATTTTTCAGAGGTCCAAGTAGACAGTAAGTAATTGAATTCAAAGTATTTTGAAAGTTAGTTTAAAGTAATAAAATTAAATCAAAGTTAGTAAAACCGCAATCTGGATTAAGTTACCTCGGACCAGTTATATGCTTTGAAAATGATTTACTTAGACCCGTTTTTAATCTGGATTCCATATCAAGAAGGTTAAAGAACATATTTGCCACATAATGGAATTTATTGCAACATATACACATTGAGATTATCAATTAAATAAAATACAATATTCAACAAAATCCTTTTACTAGGCCAGACAGGCCCTGCTTCACTGTACTTACAACGGTAAAGAGTCAAAACTTGATATTAATGAAGAATAAAAGGCAACAATAGCAGAAGACATGTTCCATTTTCCTGTTCAATTCAATGATGATGTAATCTTATACTTTAAAATTCCGTTTATGACTAGGATTGAATCGTAAAATAGACGGTAAAGTTGAGACTTTATAATGCGAGTATTATGAGCACAATGCAATTTAGTTTAACAATTATAATAGGAACACGACCCAATCGTTCAGGGTCAGACCGGACAGGATATTTTCTATTTGAAGCCAAGAACTATGTAAGAACAAAGTTTCAACATGATACAATACTTTTTATAATATCACAAAAAGGAGGAAGGACTCGACACGCACATTGAACGAGGACAATTCGTCATATTGGAATCCACCTACATGACATCACAGGAAAAATAATATTATCAACAGGTGTGTCGAGAATGTATAGAGAGAAAATACGAGACTAGACCAAACACTGCCAGATACAGACACAAAAGTACAGACTGTGATATAAGCAGACGAGGGGGACATGGTTCGTATTATAATTTACACATAAACAGATATTTGACGGCGCGTCAGCACTGTGCTTGCCGACAACAGAGATCTTTAAGATGTCCTAATCTTGTCAAGGTGAGGATCCTCAATCGTTGAGGACTATGCGCTCTTCATCGACAGGTTCCACGCGACGAAAGTCCGTACGGACTACAATCAGCACGACAAAACTGGCGAAGAAGATCAAGATCAGGCCGATCATGTTGCCTAGCAACTCTGCCTTGAGGAGTTTTTTGTATGCGCTGATGGGGGAAGGATAAACGACGATATTTGGAAATATTTCGAAGACTCTTCAAATTAAAACAATAAAATTGTTAAAAGTGGAAATGTAAAAGATTTCAGATTTGCATCATTTCGGCATATTTCGATTTCCACCATCTGCTCACAAGAGAAACGGACTTAGCAACAAGTAGGTAAGTATACACGCACCTATTGAACCCATTCTTTTCCTGAATTCCCAGTAAAGCGGCCGTGACGCTCAGCACGAAAAGCATCACTCCAAAGTTGCGATGGAAGGGCATAATCGCGCCACGAATACCCTCCGGCAGTTTTGGAAAGAGGAATGACACAAATCCGATCAACCACTAGAAATAGAGGGAGGGAAGGATATTATAGACGATCAACCACTAGAAATAGAGGGAGGGAAGATATTATAGACGATCAACCACTAGAAATAGAGGAAGGGAAGGATATTATAGACGATCAACCACTAGAAATAGAGGGAGAGATATTATAGACGATCAACCACTTGAAATAGAGGAAGGAAGGATATTATAGACGATCAACCACTAGAAATAGAGGAAGGGATATTATAGACGATCAACCACTAGAAATAGAGGGAGGGATATTATAGACGATCAACCACTAGAAATAGAGGAAGGGAAGATATTATAGACGATCAACCACTTGAAATAGAGGAAGGGAAGATATTATAGACACCTCATAACGCGAATGATGAAGGAAAAATTAATTGGGATAAATTTAGTTAGAAAAGATTTTCCACAAGATTAAAGTCAAATGAAATAATTAATAATATATGAATAAAAAGAATTGTAAAGTTAACAAATAAAAAAATGCCAGTTTGGGAGTTGTAAAGATCTGCTGGACAGCAATAAAAGATTTAAATTTAGATAAAAAAATTGATCTCGTGTTTCATCGTGTCTTACAATGACTCTATTCAGAGATGATTGATTCTGGTTACTATAATGAAGCAGTGGATAAAGAGTGAGATAGGGGAGACCCTGTAATAACCAGTCTGACAGTATAGAACATATAACACCAGGCAATCTCTACCTAATCACAGAAATCGTATATCAAGGAAAAATAAAACAACGGCATGAAATCTAATGATATTGCTCTTATTGTCAGATTGTGGACACAAAAAAAAGGGGAACTATTTTACTAATTTTATCATAAATAACACAAGCAACGACTTCTAAACAGACCGAGTATTCATCGATTTTCACATTGCTGGTGGGATTAAAAGAAATTTGTTTCAACATTGATTTTCGAGAAAGTTTTAGAAGTAGAAAAAAGAATTAGAAGGAAATTTTCTATTAAAAAATAATGTTTTTTTCTTCTATATTTAAATAAAAGCTGAAGATATATTATATTATGTAAAAAGTATTTGATTCAACTTAATCAACTTTAATTGTTATTCACTCGTGAGCAACTATCGTCGATACACTTTTAAGTAGAGAGAAAAATAGGGAACTTCAACGAAGACAAAATTAGCAGGAGGGAATCGATAATGTAGCTATATTTGCTCCATATTAATAAAAGGGGTCTATTATTGTTTTTGAGTAAACATATGTCACTTTAATTGAAACAACTGACTTATACAATACCCTGTTGAGACAAATTTGCAGGGTAAATAAATTTGAACAGAATGGTTCGCTTAATAAAATGAAACTATATTTCTGAATGTGTAAAAATTAATACATAAACAGTTATAATGTAACACATTAACTAATAGCCTGCGTACATTAACATTTTTGTGTAACCTAGAGCTCATTACAGACAATTTAGTTTCTTATTTTGATAAATATAAGACCTAATATAGATCACGACGGTTTAGAAAACTGCCCCGAGTATAGATATAAAACAAACTTATTTTCTACTAAATATAAAATATTCATAATAATATTCTCTGCAATACAGCAGAAAAGTCCACAAAGAATTATTTAAGTCGAAGTTGTAGTAGAGAGAACGGTGCCAACTAGTGTTTTAGGGTACCCAAAGAGAGAACATAATGAGCCAAGCGGGCAGCCAGGGAACAAAATTTAATTACAAAGATAAGAGCGCCAGGCACCAATAATATATTTGAGGAAAATAAAATTACGGTAAATAGTTAAATTTGCATCCTTTTCAGTGGAACAAACTCTGTTTTCATTTTAAAATATTAAGAAATCTTTACAGAGATTCTCAATTTAACAGAAAAATAAGCAGCAATAAGAAAAAAGCACGATACACGATAATAAAATCACAAAATATGAATTCGCGTGAATATTTTAATTAATTTGCCTGAAGAATTGGAAACCAATAATTGAGCTAATAGAGCCAATTAGCAGGTCAAATTATCCACTAATTGAAGAAAATATTCTTCTGTACAAACACAAAGTTCCTAATATAAGAAATCGTTCTTACAAGGAAAAGATGAAGGCTGGCAAAGTTGATATTTTTATAATCAAAACTTTGTATTCAATTATCAATTATCAATTTTCAATGCCATAACTTATATTGTGTCCGAGAACAAATCCTATAACCCAAATCACGGAAAACAAATTTAAAAAACGGTGACTCTACTGCATCCAAAGTAGAAAGAAATTCTTCTGGTTAAATCTAAGATCATCGCAGCAGAATTGTCAGCAAAGCAGCTGTCTACAAAGCCCTTCACCATCAAATGAGAACTCACCTGGCCTACAAACAGGGCCACAGCAACGATACCCACCCAGCTATGCAGACTGTACAGATTTGTATGCCCCGGCAGCTCGTGAGATTTGAAGACGGCTTTGAGGCCGATCACGGCGAATAAGAGGGCCAGGATATGGAGCACCGCATGCAGGATCTTAATGGATAGCTTCTTGCTGTTCCGGAAGATGCGGTAGACGAGGATAGCTGTAAGATCAAAAAAGACACTCGAGTTAATACCCCAGAATAATCGATATATACATGTGCTACAAAACCAACAGAATTGTATTCATATTGTCCGATAAAAAGACTGTCAGGTTTATGAAACGAGTTTAATATAATCGAAGCGATACAACGGAATATAGCAAGCCAACATATGAAGATGACGACATAACACCCATATATCCAGTAAACGACACCAATTTAGAATAAAACAAGCACTTAGCGCATCCGGAAATGTCTTTATCTTTGGCTGCAAACATTATTATCGCATCAAATGAAGAGAGAGTATTAAACTCTGCAGGTATGCGTCATACAGAGAAGCAGTCCGCAAAACAGAATTTGATAACCGGTTGTCGAGTGTATATTATATGTTTTGGCATAATGTCAATAAGAAAATTTTGATAGCAAATTATAGAAATTGGAACCATCCTATAAAACAATTTGTTGTTTTGTCCAACGATTATATTGTATAGTAGGAGTCAAATCCATAGATACTTGCTATGTTTCGTTTCTATGGTCTATAAGTGCTACACAATAATATAATGAACTATTTTCGGCAAAACTCACCATCAGCATAGAGAAATATCATGCCAATCACCATAAAGAGAGGATGATAGTTAAAGACAAGGTCATAAGTCCACGAGAATCCATTGTAGAAACTTCCCATCCACACTGCCACGGCAATCACGGCAACTAGGCCTAAAACCTAAATAAGTTGAAAATAGACACGTTTCAAAATAACTGACAGCACACAAAGAGCAGCACACATACACAAAGAAATAAGTTTACCATTAATACACTATCTAGACAAATAATAAAAATACAATTGAAATAGTTTCAGAAACCTACCTGGCTACAAACCACCAACGGTACAAAACCTCGAAGATTTTGCTGTTGGGACCGTCCGATACCATCGACAGTCTCGTATCCTTCCATTGCTTATCTGAAAAAGGAGACAGCTACTACAATACACATGCATTTTTAATTAAAAACCGTCCCTCGCTGAGTTTTATAAAGCCAAATATTAGCCGAGAAACATGTATCCACTCTTTGTAACTGACTCCATTTTACGATTAAAACATTTGTGGTTCTTTTTCTCTCTAGAATAGCTTTAAACTAACTTATAAGGGCAAAACCAGATGGGTGAAAATAAAGAAATTAATTTGTGGCCAACATGGTAAGAAGTAGGTAGATATTGACTTAGTTCACTACAATAATCAACTCTCGCGCAAGACTAACAGGATTTCACTAGCAATCGATATGAACTAGGTGGGGGAGGAGTGGAGAGAAAGGAATGTAGCTTGATAACCACTCAGCTAAGAGCCAGCCGACTCCATTCCTCTTGTCTGAAAAAAGAAGTATTTCCGTCAAGGAGTAAGAGGGAAATGA
This sequence comes from Vannuccia rotundouncinata, assembly GCA_034780395.1. Taxonomy (NCBI): domain Eukaryota; kingdom Metazoa; phylum Platyhelminthes; order Proseriata; family Coelogynoporidae; genus Vannuccia; species Vannuccia rotundouncinata. Next base: position 5,559 of record JAUZNC010057159.1, on the reverse strand, counting down.
GATAGAAAATGAGGAAATTACAGATTCGGTTTCAAGAAGAAAAAATTCTCAAGTCTTTTCTCACCAGAGGATTACATGCAAAGCTCAAACAGTCAATTTTAAATGCATCGAGATAATAATCAGGGTGAACAAAATTATTTACAAAGATTTACAGAAATTAAATATGAATGATGAAAAATGGAATTTTAAAAAGACTAAAACATGCAGAATTAAGCTAAACAATTTCGATTTTAAAAATGTATGTATGTAAATAAAAATGAAATCAATTCTAAAACATTTATTGCTAAAATCGTTTTGCACTGTCCAAGAAGAATGCTAGAAGCCCCTTGAAGATTGAATTCGACTTTAATCCAACTTCTCTAGACTACAAGTAACATATAAACTTATAGATTCACTGATTAATATTTAATATATGAAACAAGTTTGCTTGTAATAAACAGCACCATCATATCTGTAAAATGAGAATTGTAAGATTAGTGAGCATTTTGCATTGAAATAGATTCAATAGTGATTATATTATTTAATAGATTTTATCTAAAAATGCATCCACAATTCCCTCTCTTGAATAATACATCTAATTATGTCGAATATGTTCAGCAAATTGACACTCAGATATTAGCTATTTTAAATCAGTTTGTATGATATTTAAATAGAGTCAATTAGATTTTGGAGATCGCTGGTCATTATTTATTATTCTAAAATTGTTGAAAACTCATTCCTCAGAATTTTGGAATTTAGATCATCAAGTTGGGTATCTATATGGATAATATTACTGCAGGAAAGAGGGTCTTCTGGTGATCGATTAGTTGATCTCTATAATCCACCAAAAACAGAATACATTTGTGTGGCTTCTTTCAACAAGTAATATCAAACTCCAAAAAGCAGACCTCATCTATCAATATTGAACAGAATAGTAAAATATTAAATTTTCCCAACAAATTCAAAATAACCCAGACTCCATGAAGTTGATTTTGATTGTCAATGAGTACTCAGGTGGTTATTATAACAACTTATTGACTTTGCAGAATTATATTAAGGGATGAAGCTATGTTTTGTAATGGTAATGTCAACTGACAGTGGTTGACAGTAATCCACATTGAATATCAGATCCTAATGACCAAAGTACTGGGTGAATAATAGTATGAATATAAAGATTATTTGATTAGTTTATTATTCTTCAACATTAGAGTTACCAGTGCAGTGTCTTATTCAGTCAATTTTCAGCTCTATTTCACACTAATTATATACATGATTTCACTCATTCTTTACAAATGTGGCTAGTTTTAACAGCATTCAGTTGAAATGTTTGTCAGCTTCTTGATACTGCATTTCCTTATTATTGTTGAGTCACCATTGAGTGTCACAAGATTCTACTCCACTTGACTAATTTTAAAGTCATATTTAATTGTGTCTATATAAAAATATTATTTATTTTAGAAAATTATATTAAGTAGTTTATTAAAAACATTTAGGATAAAAGTTGTATGAAATTATTATTTTTTAAATATTGTACAATTAGAGAATAATTTATGTTAAAAAATTAGAAAGTTTTTTATTGCAGATTTTACTCAGACTAATATACTGATGAACTGCTATAAAGTTAATACATTTAATAAAAACAATATCATAAGATAATCCATAAAAGGTGTTATTAAACCAGTATACTTTTTTTAGTTAATCTATATGATACATGAATTATACAATATATTAAAATATAAGCATATAACAAGCATGAGAGAGTATATTTTTAAAAAGCTAGAAAGTTAATAATCTTCTGTATGTTGAACAAAAAATTATAACTTATGCATCTAAAATCAATAAATTGTACAACTATAATCATATGTGTACATATAAATTGTTTTATTATAAGCTTGCCTTTATTCCAGTTTTGAACAAATTATATAATGACCAATTTATGTTAAAATGCCTGAAAAAAGACATACTTGATATAAAAAGTGTTCTAAAGGCATGCAAACTTATGTTCATTGAAAATAAAGAATTTTAGATAAATGTAGACAAAGTTTTTTAAATGTAAATTATTTGTTTAAAAAATTTAATATGCTAGTATAATAAATGATTACAGAGTAAGATTCAGCAGTAAATTAGTAAAATATATAATTTTCAGGTTAATCTGGCCTTGTAATTTGTTATACATTATCTTATTCTAACTGGTTCAGAATCTTACTCCAGGGAATTTTTAAAATCTATTAAGACTTTTTCAGAACATGAAAAATAATTTTCTAGGCAGCAAAAACACAAAAGACAGGTCTTAAGGTCAAGGTAAAATAATTACTAGCAGTCAACAATACAGTAACAACAGTTTACAGGGTTTAATATACCCATTCAATTCTGACTTTTTCACATCAAATTATATCCCTTCTCTCTCTCTACCTATGAATGGAAGAATATAAAAGTATTTTAGTGTAACATTAGGTTATGTGAAGGCCTAATTATATAAAATAACATTTGAAATATGACATTTTAAGGAAATACTATCCTGGACTAATAATTAATTCAATTTAAAAAAAAATTTATTGTAAAATTCCTTTGTTTGTGTTTTTAACATAAAATGAGTTTGTTTTAGGTTTTTATTTCTAAAAATGTAAAAATTTAGGCTATGTTGGCTCTGTCAGAGGCCTGAGTTTAGAAAATCTGTAAAATGCCAAAACTAAAATATAATGATATCAAATTATACTTAATATCCCCCTTTCCTCTCCCAACTTGTAATTGTGAGGCCCTAGTCTGTGGCTAATTAGGTAATCCAGTCACTGAGACATTAAACTGATTTAATTATCTGACAAACTTTAACCATATTTTGAATACTCACTAAAAACTGAAATATATTGGACATTATAAATTGCATGAAATTTCCATGACATTTACTAACTTTCTAGAATTCAAAGACTATTTCTAATAATATATAATAATTTTAATATTTTAAAACTTTTTCCTGTCCTGGAATAGAATTTTAAATGAATATAAATGAATAAGTACTGTTATTTTAAAATCTATATAAAATTTATATTTTTAGTGTGCATTCCATGTCTTTTGTATGCCAGATATTTTATCAATTAGCCTATTTTTATATATATAAAATTCCCAATTGCATAATGGATATAACCTCTTAAGGCTATATGGAATGCAAGTAAACCTATATTTTTGTAAATTAAAGTGATTTTTATAACATTTATGCCAAATATTATGAGGTCTTAAAGAATATTTTCTAAATTACCTTTATTATTTTTCGGAAATTTTCACATATATAAATAAACATAAGAGGCTAATTAAATGTATCATACAATATTAACTGCTATTACAAATCATATAAAAATAATTAGCCAATAAAGGCACAATAAAAATATTAACTTTAACATATTTGAATTAATATAAACATTTGGCAAGTAAACTTTCTGTCCCATAAGAACATAAAAAAGGTAAAAGCATTTGTAACCATTGAGAAAATTGATTTACCCATGAAGCCTGGAACCAAAAGTTTGAATGACTTTGATGCATTAATTCACTGGAAAAAATAAATGTTTGATAGAATGTGATAAAGCTTTCTCTTAATATTAAATATGATTTATATTTTTAATACATTCTCTTAATATGCATTTAATTTGATATACCTAATTTTTTATCTGTGAAAATCAAAACATTTTCTTTCTGAATTAATTAAAGTAGACCAAATGTTATTGTTTCAGGATAATATCTAAAATTTTGTTTATGTGCTTATCTTAATATTACATGTTTCTTTTATACAAAGTCAAGTATAAGTCTTATTCTTTAAATGCACATATCTGATTATTATTCCTTTTATTGTTACAATTTAAATGTTTTATATTTCTTCTTATAAATTATATTATACTAAAATCTATCTGTTATTTTTGTCACAAAATGATGGACTATCCCTGGTTGGATTATTTGCTAAAGATCAGAGCCACTTTGATGTGAATTTGATGTGAATTAATTATAATAATAATTCCCTTTATACCTATAAATATTAGTATTGTAATTAATAATATTAATAATAATTAACTGAACCACATATGTTGCCTTGGTACAGAGATTAAATGGAATATATGGTGGTCTAAATTGCGATGCAATATGCATGTTTCGCAGGCAGAACATCAAAGGTTAAATCATAAACCACAGCATAACATAGGGTTCCTATCATATATTTGTTTGATAAAAAGATGTGATGCTTCAATTTCTTTAAAATTATATTATTAAAAATACATTCATAGAATAATAAAAGGCAATGAAATAACATATTTCGATTATAATATTTTCCTAAGATGTATTTATATATAAACATTCATAAATTCTATGAAAATATAATAATTCAATTAGAGTCAGTAGTAATAAAATAATGCATACTTATTAAATTAACAAGTCACTCATATAATGGAAACCAAATAATTATATTTTTAATAAATTTACAAACAATCATACCTTTTGAATAGTACGTTTAAAGAAATATTATATCTGCCGAATTAGACTAATGATTAATGAATAAGTGATGTATAAAGAGGTCTATATTATGTAATTTTTCATGAAATTAGACACGTACCTCAAAGCAACAGGTTGTTCAATTATTCAAATTATATAATTTACTAATATTTCATATACATTTTGTTGTTCACATAAAAAATTTCAAAGAATATATAATTACAACTTTTTCTTACAATTTTTCGAGAATATTTGATATTATATAAAACTATTTTTAAATTTTAACTATGTTCCTGTTACATAGTTTACAGCTTGATATATAGTGTAGTTAGGATAATATATAGTATGGTCAGGGTGGTCAAAAAGTTACGTTATACAGCTTAATGATTTATATATTATTAATTATCTTGATCATCGGCAAACTGACCAATATTCAATAGTAGTAAACGTCCGGGGAGAAATATATCTATCTCGAAAATTAATTTTACTGTATAGTAACTTTTCGGCCACCCTGTATATACAGTATATATAGTATATATATTATAGTTAATTGCTTTAAATATGATTATTTATAGCTAAAAATTTTAAGGATTTAATTCAATTAAGACCCCCCGCTGTAAAATATTTGATCGTATCGATATCGATTTATTATATCGATATGACATCGATTTTTGTCCGCAGGATCGACATCGATATGACATCGGTTTTTTAACATTTTCGATTTGATTTCGATCACCTATCGACCTTATTTCGATCTCATTACGATCTTATTTCGATTCGTTTTCGAGGAAGTTAAAAGAGTTGAATTATCCAAAATTGTTAATTTTAATACAATTTAAATAATATAAAAAAGAACTTTTCAATAATTTCGGTATATATTCTAGATTATGATACTACTATTTAAAGTAAGGAGATACGTATGTACATAAATTATCTAAAAAGGTACATTCCATTTTAATTTACAATACAAAATTTATACTGTATGATATATATTATATGATTGAGTGTTCCACAGGAGATTTATTGTTATGGAAATGATATTTATTTACAGAAATTATTCAAAAAATTTAATTTACTATTTATTTTAATACAATTTAAATAATATAAAAA
>JAUZNC010057158.1:0-13234 GCA_034780395.1 Vannuccia rotundouncinata | reverse complement strand
GCCGGAAGCTCAGGTACACCACAGTGAGCATTTCTCCAAACCATTGTTTGGTAGTGTACACGCATCAAATGGAAGCGAAGAGCATCACTCGTAGGGGACAATGCTTCTCGTTTCCCAGTACATGTCTTGCTGCATCAACCGAGTCTGTTTTGTGCACACCATATATTCTGCAGACAAACGTTTCTGACGATAGAATGGTCTCCTCTGTGAGGTCACCGATTCCCAAGTTGTTGAGTAACTGATGGTGCTATATGAACACTTTCCATGAGGACCTTTTGGTTTGATTTGCAAAGTAGGACGTGGATTCGCATCCGGTTAATAATGCATGAAATGGCAACAGATGGTAATGTTTTGTTAAACACTGTTCGTATAATTTGGTTACAAATGTATATAAACCCGCCTAAAATATTTTTAATTTTATCAACTATAAACATTGTATTAAGCAGTTCACAAAAAAGATCAAAAGTTTTAAACCTCTGAAGCATATAAATAAATCATCTGCACATTTTATTAACAAACAAACATCTCCCCTTATTAACTAACATCCAAATATATTATTATTAGTACAATATGAATGAAAGGAATTTTTTCGTATCTTTTATTATCAGTATATATTAATATATCCTTAATATTAATGTACAGGTAAAATATTCAAGTTTAAACTAAATTATTTTAGTCAGTATATAATTGCTTTATAAAATAAAAATTCCAAATTTACAAACTAAAATTGTACCTATTTCATACTTAAAATTAATCTTTTAATTAAATATTTCTCAAAAAGGTGTCACCTTGAATTCCAATTATAGTTTCATCAAATTAGAGTAATTACAACGCGATAATACTGATACAATGTATACCGAATTTAACTATATACCACACAAAACGTGTGTATCAAATTTTTTAATTTAATAAGATCATTTGATTAAAGCTCATTTTTTATATTGTGCAATTTTTCTGTTTATTATTCCATAGACATTATATGTATATACTTTATAGATAGTAATAGAGTAATACGTCTATTATGGCTTATTTTAAATAAGGAAAAAATGGTGTTGATTTATTTCTATTCAAATAAAGCTGGTAAACAATTAATTAAATAATTTGAAATTAAAATTGATATACATATTCAGTAATACAATATAATGTATAACAGACAAATTAATTTAGATTAAAATGGATTAAACGCACTAACAAACACATGCATTGCTAATTATTTGTGTCAAAAGCATTACTATATATATGCGTTAATACCAATATTATTTAGGTTTACAATGACAATAACACCCTTACTTCAATGACACACACAAATTATTTGCATCGTTTAAATTAAAAACAGATATTTTTATGAATTTTAAATTAGCAATAAGGACCCTCTTTTGAACACATGCACGCATGTATAAATGTAGACTTAGAACCTAAACATATCGATTTGATTCTATAATTTTTATTATTATTTTACAATTTAAATAAAGATTGATACCTATTGACAAATATATACCTATAAACTTATAAATAATTCACCACATTAATGTATAGTAAAAAAAACATAAATGGATTATATATATATTAATAGCTGAATAATACAAAACTGGCGTCAGGTGTGTTATATTTTATATTGCATAATTATATTAATTATATTATATGTATATGTAATTATAAATCTTGTTCGCAATGAATCTTAAATGCATAAACAATACATATCAATAATATAATCAGAAAATATTTAAATCGGAAATAAATGAAGTAGTAAGTTTTGTAATTTATGAAATTCGACCGATTTTTTATTTTATTTAAAAAAAGTATTAAAGAATGAAATAAAGAGGCAATATTGAATCTTTTATTTAAATTCGACTTTTCAATACGATTCTAAACATTTTTGATTTCGCCCAAAGCGCTTTTTCGTTGTTATATAAATTATAGGGTAGAAATATCAAAAATGTATTAGTATATAAAGGTAAATTGGTTACATTTTATTAAAAAATTCATGTTTAAAATACATTAAAGCAGCGATAATATATTTAAACAGGGGCCCATAATTTTAGGCAACAACGCAATATGTGTATACACCCACTTTTACAAAGTAAATGTGGAAAACATGTATCTTGCTTATGATATAACATTTTTTTGAGGGTGGTCCTTTATTAAAGTGGAGTGAGGTCCCCTAACCAAATCTGAAGGGGAGGCGGGGCGGCACGGCCCCCTGCCCCCCACCTGGCGGTGGACCTGGTAACAGTAATGTAAGTTGAGTATTATTTGCAATAATGTATATTTTAAAACAATTTCCCATCTAAAAATTAGATCCTATATCAATTTTTGTTTGAAATTATAAAAATCATAAATTCTAAAAGTAGATATACAATTCTGCAGTTGTAAAAAACACCTTTTTGCGTTTACATAAATAACTTTTTTTATATTTAATTTATTTTAATTTTATCGTGAATAATTTTAAGAATTGTTTTTCTATTTAAAATACCTTTTAAATATATACACTTCAAACTACAAAGGAAACAAATTAAAGAATATTTTTTAAGTATAAAAAAACGACTCTTATAACCAAAACTAAATTCAATAATTTAATTTAATTTATATAATATATATATATGTCCCTATAGATGTGTAAAAAGTGTGTAAAAATGTATAAAAAAATAGGCCCATCACTAAAAAGCGTAATGTACCTTAATTAATAACACCTTTAAAAGGGTTTTTTTGCAATATAATCAACATAATAAGTCCATTTGAAAAGTTTTAATAGTAGTTTTAAATAATTCAACCCAAAATACAGCTGTTTACAAACTAAAACTATATATAACTAGACATTCTCCGAACATGTTTCATATTATAAGTATAAATTTTCAAATTATGAATCGGCTTAATTTAATTTTTTAATTTATTTAACATATTTTTGCTAACCATATAACTAAGGACATATTTCGTTAACTATATTCAAGAAACTGTCATGTTTAATTGCCCAGGGCTGCACTTATGTCTATCTCTAAAAGCCTTAAACGATTTACCGTTCTGATGTCTTGTTGGCATAATATATTTCATTGGACTAAATGCCGTTTCTACAGAACACAACAACCTCAATTGCCGGCCGATCTCAGTATGTTAAAGAAAATTGCGAGTCGACTATTTAATAATATACTGTTTGTCCTTTGCTAAAGTAGGGCGTCTTTGGATATCTACCGTCCATTTTTCTGGCCACATGTGGTCATACATCATTTGCCTGTTAATGTTGCAATTTTAGACCAATCTTCAAAAACCATGGAAACATTCACTCAATTGAGGGAATATATAATACCTCTAAAGTAGAAGGAGGCCCACCGCTTCAATGATAAATGTAGTGCAATTACCCATTCAGTAGTCATCCCGCTTGCCAATCTGGCTATAGCTGTCTCGTAGAGGCATTTTCTGCAAGACCGATTAACGCCACCTTAATTCTTTGCTATGGTATTGACAGTCTCCTGACGCAGAATATAACAAACATTTAGCAACTGATACATTCACTATACCTTTTTAACAGCGCCTTCCAATCCAGTCTCTGGGACCCTGTCTCCTTTTCGTAGTTTTGCTAATCCGCAATTAAAATATCACATGTCCATACTTCTCGCGATAAAATGACCCGATAATTAAAATCAAATTTCTCTCGGTGCAAATGTGGTAGCTCTGGACGAAATGAAAAACACGAGTATAGCTATTAATTCAATGTAACTATTAATGCAGCCTCCCATTTCGTGAAACACAATTTGCACGCATCCCAATCAAACGACACACATTGAGAAAAAGGATATTTTACAACCAGCAAAGGTATATAACATGCGACACAGCTTTGGGAAAATTATCTCTACCGACAGATATCTTTTGCGGAACAATTGTACTTAATTTATAAAATAATTGTGTATTTAAGGGAGAACCAGTCACTCCAGGACAAAAAAGAAATTAGAAATTTGTGGAACACAGCCAGTTAATTTAACGATATGAATCTCAAAATGCAACGACAGTGTAGCCAACGATCCTTTCTAATCGCAGACATCTTGGCGCTAGACAAAAGAACCGTTTCGAAGCCGACCGCACCCGATAAATCCATCAGCTTCAAAGGATGCCTCAAGGATCATAGCAATAACATGTCTAAAGTTTTGATCGACCACCCAATGTTGGACAGTGAAAGGTATCGTGGTTTGGGGCCTCTTTCCAATTCCAGAATTGTGCTCCAGAGGTCCAATCGATTGGCCCCACTACAGGTCAAATGTCCCCCAACTAATACAAAAGACACCAATGTATGCCAGGACAAAATGTCGTCGGCCCTCAATGCGCTCATTCAAATGACAACTTCCACAATGGACAAGTTGGATCACGAGCTTCATGACAGTCCAAGTAACTATTTAATCATTTCTTAAATATATAAAGAATACAAATTACTTTTTAAAATTTTATTTAAAATATAAAACTCAATAAAAACAGTTATATCTTTAATAAATGTAGATGTTTAAATATAAAGTGGTTCAAGTAGAACTTTTCTACGAATTAATTAAATATTAAAATAAATTAAATAATTAAAATAATTAAAAATAAATTAAATTATAACAAAAAATATAATAAGATTGTATGTATCAATTGATTAATAACATTTAAAAATTTTAAAATACGAATTAGCGATAAAAAGTAAAATGTCATTTTTACTATTTCTATAATATATATTTTCCTTTTCATTTTCCTTTTAAATTTTATTATTTTTAATAAAATCTTAAAAAGAACATTTTATGTGCTATTCTGTTGAAATTTTGGAAATGCCATAATAACGAAATGTTGTATCCATCTACAAAGACTATTAAAACGGACGAATTAAAACAACTGGAACCTATTTAAAAAGAATAACATGCCTTAGATAAACAGGTCTTTAATGTCCTTATATAGATTATATATTTCCTTCTAAATTATTATCTACAATTTATATAATGAATAGTGATTTTATTACATTTAGTTACCATAAAATATTGCTAACGTTTCCAAATGACCATAATATATGTCTATCCAAAGTTACTCATTTGGCATAAAACGGACAAATTGTGTTTAAGTAGCGATTCCCACCTTAGCGCTAATGGTGTTTTAGTGTTTTATTGATGGGGTAAATTATGTTTTAAACCATGTTCTAAATACTTAAAATTATTTATTATGTGTAAACAAATATTGTATCTTCATATCTCCATTGCCATTATCAATTGAATTTTATGTTTATTTTTAGTTAATTCATTTTGTATAATAAACCTTCGTAAATATATTCAAATATTACAAATGATATATAACCTATATAAAATGCTTTTCAGAAGTATTAATAATTCATAGCGTAGTAATTCGCATCATCCGATGCATAATATACACTCCAAAACACCGATTATAGTGGTTCATGGAAATATCAAAAATTAAAATATAATTATAAAATATATAAACAGAAACTAAATATTCCAACTCAGTGAGACTAAATCACAAAATGAAAACCAGGTACAAAAAAATAATAATTAAATTAAGTTCGTCCCAAAAAACTTATAACATTTGTGAAAACCTTCGTTGCCCTCTCTGCTCCTGAGAATGTTCGGTGTACTTTATAAGCCTTCGAGTACTTTATGAGTACAATGCAGTGCAGCATATTCAGCTATCTCTATCAGATCGATTATACACACCATTTATCGGTATCAATATTAGAAATTTCGAACTATATCCAGGAAGCCCTGGCTTGTTTTAATGAGGAGAAGATAAATGATTATTATTCAATATGTGGAAAAGAAGATTACATCCACTTACTATAGACTCCCTCATCCATTTGATACTTCAAATATAGGTGACCCTCTATTAATATTATTGGAATGGTGAGATCTATTTGGGTCCTTTCAACATCTGGATATTTGAGCAATCCTGGATTTTCTAGTAATACATTTGAAAAATGTAATTTTATTTTGGGTGATCAATACCGGAAATGAAATATTTTCTACTATATTTTAATCTTTCTATAATTTAATAATCAATTGAAAAAATAATCATATTTTGAGAAAATATCTTTTTATTCTCACTTTTATTGAAAAAGTTTGATATTATTGACGATTACTTTCAGCATAATTTAATCTTTTTATTGCTTCTGTTGTTTATATTAAGAAGCCATACATAATTTTAAAGTTTAAAAAATTTGTCATAATCCCTAAATTTCATAAAGTCACTAAAAGTGTGACTTTATGCCATTTGGGGACGGTAAGGGCCGATTGATTAGAGGGCTTAAATACTCCCTTGATCTCTGATATGTTTTTAAATCTTTCTTTTTTTAAAAATGTAACTATTTAAAAGGGAAGCGCTATTTATAATTACTTTGAACACATATGTACCACCTCATCATATAATTTCTTGTTAATCCATTGTTTAAAAAATTGCAAGTAAGTTAATTATTTTTTTAAATTTGTAATAAAGTTTGTTTAAGGAACTATAAATGTCCACCTTCTTTTTTAGTACACATAAACAAATGTATCATGTCGTCCATTTTGAGTCAAACTTTATAAAACGGATGAAGTATAATTAGTATTATAGAAATCTTTTCAAAGCTTCTTTTAAATTTTTTTACAGGTCTACATTTTGTTGAAGTAAGTATAATTATCCCGTTCACTAAACATTATGTTAGCCCAAATATTTTAAAGACTTTTTAATCTAATAATTTATAGTTAAAACTGTAACAACTGTGACCACAAGTAACTTGTGCCGTCTATAATAATATCAACAGAATCTTTTTAGTATAGAATAAAATGACATAGAACATATTCTTCGCGGGAAGTCAAATGTACTATACAGATAGATGTATTCATACAACCCCAACCACACCACTAAACGTTCGCGAATCGAGTCTCTTATCCCGAGACAAATATCGCGCATGTTCGCGCTGTATATTGGCCTCAAGCATTCGGGTGAATTCTTATAAATCCCCCTTCTTTAGCGATATGGTAATATTCCTTGTGTAATTTATGACTAGTTAACAACAGTTTAAGGAATGCCAGTATGTCACAGAAGTCACTTTAAAAGATGATAAAGCATCACTTATGGTTCTTAAAAGATGGCGGGCATTCTCCGTTCTTTTATGTAAGTAGCAATATTAACCAAGTGACAAGTCGACCATTCAGTTATCCTTTTAGCGACATGTATCACCCATGCCGACTTTAAACTTTTTCTTTTTTTAATTCCAAAATAAAGATTATGTGTGCGGTATAAATCATTCATTGCGCCATGACCTCAGATAAGCAAATTACATTTAATTTGTTGATGTTATCGGTTTTGTATCATCAGTCAATTAAATTTGGATATTTTTGTTTATTTTAAAAGATTTTTATACAAACAAGAGCTCTTTAATTATAATGTTATAGAATGGGACAACTAATTTGTTTACATTTTCTTTTAAATTAAAATTTACAACAATCTAAACTAAGTATTTAACTTCAAAAATAATCTCCTATAATTACAATAAATGTGACTGATCAAATAGTTATTTTTTGAGAAATTGGAATGAAATATAATGATGAAATGGCTGTATATTCAAGGCTTTGAATTAATGTTTTTATAGACACAAAATATGATTTTTGAAACATTTTCTTCCATGAAATGATATTGTTGACAATTCAAAGTGTAATTAGTCAAAAAATAACGGTTATATAAATATAAATATATATAAATATAAATATATATTTGAGAAAAATAATATATCATTATACTCATTCTTACGATAATATTTTGAAGTTTTTTTTATTGTATTTTATTCGAAGATTTCTAATTGTTAAATTTAATTCGTGTAGGATATGTCATGTACATATAAATATATAAATACAAAATTAAATTTAAAATAATTGGAATTAAAGAAGTAAATTTATTTTTTAATATAATAATTTAATTAATACAAAATTATTCCAAATATTACAATTAGTGAAAATGTTACCTATATTAACAGTTTATACACAAACCGTTGAGTTTCGTTAAATAAATAAATCATTCAGAAATTTACGCTAAGTGAATTGAGAAACAGCGCTATATCTCTATGTTACATCTCTGACAACAGTTACATCCGTGTTATATTATAAATTAGTGGCGATTTTAAATAGGCCGTTTAACTTCATTTTGACATATTGAACACAGCTGACATTAAGACTCAAAAACTGCTGGAGGCAATGTTGTACATCATTTCCACATAAAGCTTATATACTGCTACACATTAAGGTAATTACCAAACGATAAATTCCAACATTTAACTTATTCACAACCCTGTTCCACAACAACTACAGTCTGGTGTAAGTGCCCATCGTAAATCAAATCCTGAAAGGACATCTTCCATGACATCGAAAAGTTGCTTATTCTTCTGTTCCGCCAGTTCCGTGTTGTTCGAAAAAATGTCCCGTCAGGGGGAGATGCGTGCATAGCCACAGTCGGCGAGTATTCAACACTTATACATTAGTACAAGACGGTTATGACATAAGCAATAAAGTATACACGTCTTCTCCAAATGTACGTTTTTTTAAAAACATCGCTTTAAAGTATTAGACAGTGCTAAATACTGTTTGTTGTTGATACTTTATCTGTTGTGTATAATGTACTTCAAAGACCTAATTCACAAATAATATATCGACATGTTATTTTTAAATTGCTTTTGCATAAATACATTCGTAAAACATTCTTCAGATGGTAGGCCTCTTCATAGAATCTGAATATTTAACTCTAATATCTATACATACAATAAGATTAATTTATTCCCCTTTTTTGAAATATATGCGTAAATTTGATAATATAATTTCAAATTGATAAATTAAAAATGTATACTTATAGTAGATTCAAATAAATTCAAATACACTTAACTTCATTTTATTTTAAAATATTCCGTTAATCACATAATTTGTATTTAAAATTCCTGGTAATTATATAATTTAATGGTATTTATATGTACATCAAAATTCCTTTAGAAAAGAAAGGACTTTATTTTTATATAATATAAGTTATAGTTAAGCCATAAAATATAATTAATGTTTAAAATATTATCAACTCTAATATGTTACGCTAATACATTTTTAAAATTTTGGAAGTTAATTTATGGCTGATATCTTAATTATTTTACCTTTATGATTTTATAAAATAATAATACCTTTTCCATATTTTCCAAAATCCCAACTATAAAAATATTTTTTCTTTTAATTTGTTAGTAATCCCTAACTATATATTGTTCACATTTTTAGAGGAAACCACTGACTTTATACTTAAAAAGTTGACACCAATTAAAGTAAAAAATACAATTTTACAAAACGTAGATTTTATATAAAATAATAAGCATCTGGTTATAACATTAACACAACGAGATACCTAATGCGAAACTGGTCTAAAATGTAATAAAGACATATAAAGAGACAAACAAGTAATAAATTAGCAATCAGAAACATTTTAGATACACGAAAACAAATAACTTATTATTCTAAATATAACAAAACAGAAGATTGCTAGATATAAATTTTCTTAATTATAAAACATTAAAAATAGTCTTGCAGTATATGATATTAATTTCTGCATAAAATGTCGATTGGTTTTTGAAATAATGAGAACTCCGAATGGATAATATATATACAGAAGGTGTAATTTTCTTCACGTGTGTAGTTAGTTTCCTTAATCCACAGAATTTTTCCTTTTGACAAAATGTACATTTTGTACGTGGTTTAACTCGTTCACATTTAAGATATTTCTCTCATACAGTTATCTATTTTTAAAATATGAATATTCAATATCCTCTCATTTTCAATCGAAAATACGATAAAATACTGATTTCCTACTTTGAACTGGAACATAGACAGGAAACTTGAATGTTTTAAATTTTGACTTAAAGTGTGTCTTAGATGGAATATTTTAGTACTATTCTTTTATATGTGTACAAGAATAAATAGAAATCCCTTCAACTTCTCTGTGCTCTAAATATTTCAGCCTCCTTCGAACCAACCCTTCTCGCCTTTTATTCCAAACACGGTCAGTTGAAGAAACGTCGAAAAACTCGAACGGCCTTCACCAACCAACAGATCACAGAACTGGAGCATCGGTTCACCTTACAGAAGTACCTCACGCCCAACGATCGTGACCAGATAGCTCTGAATCTTGGCCTATCCAACGCCCAGGTTATCACATGGTTTCAAAATCGCAGGGCCAAAATGAAAAGAGAAACAGAGGAGCGACGCAATGACCTATTGGCTGCCAAACGAACCAGGTAATACCTGACACAGTTCGAAAGAGATATTTAAGCAAGGTGTAGGTAATATAGAATGAATTTAATTGATAAAACATAGATATTGTATATTATATATAGAACTATAGATTGGACATCTAAAATATTTCTATACTAAAGTATGTTGCATCGCGTGTATGGCAAATCCAGAGTTGTGATTGGTTAAATAATTTGAAAATAACTTTAACAGATTATATATATTTAATTGATAGATATAAACAATTATTAAATTTAATATTACTACAGTAATTACTAATAATATTGAATTTTTGCCAGGAGCGACAGAAACCAATACTAAATGACAACAATCTGATAGATTACCAATCTAGTTAAACTTAAAAAAGATAGTATATCTATATGATAAAACAACGGTATTTAAGTACTGTCAAGATGTAACTGTGAAAGAAATTTGATTCAGGGTAAAAACAATAATGTTCGTTTGTTTTTGCTTTTCCTCTAAGTACTGCAACCTCGTCATCGTCAGTAGCTAATGAGTGCTCTCAGGACGCTGTGGACCTCAGTGTATCCCGTTCTCCATCAAGAGGGCCGATGAAAGGGGACGCAGACGACGACATGGACATAGACACTCCATCGCTTGATCACAGAGATGCTGATGAACGAGGCTCGGTGTCTTCCATATTGTCCTCTCCACCAGAACTGACTGCGGCTGACAGAGTGTTCACATTTTCAGAAGTCGCCGTGCAGAACGCAATTCAGTCTCCTTGACCGACGCGATCGCTGAAAAGATTTATCACCAAATATGTGTTAATTACTGTAACTTGAATATATGATATGGCCAATAATTACAGACTGAATTTAAAATCCTCCATATAATAGAGATTTAACTGTCTAATATATCAATATATATATAGATTAAATATCTATGAAAATCATTAATCGATAGAATAGACCTTTATGTGTCATGACCATTGATTTAACCTTAAAATATTTTCATTTAATTAATTCTGAATCTCTTTTATAATACTTGTCGAAAACGTGTTTAAAAATCAAATGAAAAAAATCAATTATAATATTAATAATAATATATGGCAGACACCCGTTAATATCAAATCAATTTATATTTTAAACTAATATTTTCGATCAATACCTACCATACAATTTTATTTCATGTTTAAATGTTATCAATGTAATTATTTGATTAATTGACCGATTTTGATAAGAAACTGAAATTTTAAATAAAGTTAACAAAAACTTTCCAAATTTTAAAGCGATCATAAATCCATTTTATTTATCTTACCTTCTATCGTATAAAAGCTGAGATATTTTCTCGATTTCTACATACAACAGCATATTATTTATTATTTGCTTATATAATAAAACAATAAATTATAAAATGTGTATATTTCTTTAAATTGATATCATTTAAATTTATTTATTATTCAAGAAATTTATTTACGTTTTACTGTTTTACGTATGACGTTATTACTGTACAGTAGTATGTTTGTGTTATATATATATATATGATAAATAAAACATTTTTTT
Organism: Vannuccia rotundouncinata; assembly: GCA_034780395.1. Lineage (NCBI taxonomy): Eukaryota > Metazoa > Platyhelminthes > Proseriata > Coelogynoporidae > Vannuccia > Vannuccia rotundouncinata. The sequence continues at coordinate 1,458 of JAUZNC010057158.1, read as the reverse complement.
TAAATATCTCACAAAATATGCGGTCTTCCCTAAAAATGTTAGTCATTATGTAGATGTAAAGGTATAATATTTTATTTAAAAATAGGAAATTATTGTTATCTAATCTTTTAATTATTCCATAGCGTGCGTAAATTTTGGATTCGTGATATGAAGCAGGGGCAAATAATTTATACTAAACTGGAGCATCGTTCGAATAATAAGAACGATAAATGTTACGTATCAATGTGAATACATTCTTATGTAAAGCGATCATTAATTACTCATGGAATGACATATCGTTTGAATGGTAATAAATAGGCAGTTAGCTTTCAGCTACGCGTGTCTATGCACTAAGGCTATATAGCATACCTGAAAATGGGGTAATTTTTGAAAGTCTGGTATAACTCTGGAAATATTCAACCATTAATCACGAAACCTGCCCCAAATACATTAAAATTGGGTTAAATATAAATTTAATTCGGCAAGATAATTAAAAAGTTACAGTTAATGGTGGTGTTTTAAGACCCAATAAGTACTCGAAAACATTGAAAGGTTTTTATCAAATTGTTAACATATATTACCTATTCATGTGCGTAGTACATAGAATCTTGAAAGATTGAAACGACAGACCTAACGTTAAAAAATTAAACTCAAATTAACTGTATGATGTTCTCAAATTAAGTATCTAGATTGTTTTATTTTTTATTCAATCTGCATAATTTATTATTCAAACATCGTACATCGTATTCAAACATTTATTGATATTATGGAATTAATAATTATTTTTTTTAGGTTTTAAAAAAAACAAATTCGAGAAATCGAATTTGCCATTATTTGAGTCTATATGTATCTATAATTAAATGTTTTTGTATGTAATTAATTACTGATTTTATTCTTTTATTCTTTTATGATAGAATCAATGAATTATGGTTACTAATGATGAAATATACCAACAAAAAACTGTTTCATGTGTGTATGTGTGTACGTAATGCGTATTTTTTATTGGAATATAATGTAAGATTACTGTTAGTATTTTAATTGATGTGTTTTCAATCTATAAGCAGTAAATAAATTTCTATTTCATCAATTTTTGTTAGGGTCTCAACGTCTGTCGGCGTTGAAAGAATTTGTCTGGACCACATAGCTTTTTTATTATCAAAGAATAAGATTATTTATACAATGGGAGGTTTGTTTACAGGAAAATGCCTATTTCTTATAAAATAAAAGGTTTAATTAAAATTTTTAAACTTTATTATTCCCAGATGATTTTGAATATTGGTATTATTAGTCTCAATTTTGTGTAAATTATTGCTAAAAAAGGGTCTAATACCAAATTGTATTTCCGAACTAGCCTGAAACATCTGGAATAAACAATAAACTAGCCTGAAACACCTGGAATAAGCACCGAACTAGCCTGAAACACCTGGAATAAACACTAAACTAGCCTGAAACACCTGGAATAAACACTAAACTAGCCTG
>JAUZNC010057157.1:0-13235 GCA_034780395.1 Vannuccia rotundouncinata | reverse complement strand
CTTTGCCAAAACTGTAATAACTTTCCTAATACTGTGCATTACTTATATTAAATAATCGATTTTATTCAAAATTTGGTACAATGACGGAATCGTATTCATGTATAATGTAACAAATAGCATAACACAGGTTTATATTGTATAGTGTTTAAAATTATATTCATTTATAAAAGTTCTAGCTACAAGGAATTTTGGATCACCCTATAGATCATTTAAAAATTCTTTCCCATAAAGAATGATTTTAAGAGCAAGGCAAGAATTTTAAATGTAAGTCAATTATTAGAACGCGCTCATATTTTGATAGTCACCTGCGCCGGTTGAAAAGAAGGCCACAAAGAGGATGACAGAGGAAACTCCAACAAAACTCAGCCAACTGTGGCTCTGTGTAAAGCTCAGCGAAACAGTGAGAGAGATTGTGCATAAGCAGCAACCAGTGAATCCAAAGAGTAGGAGACTGCGTCGATTAAATCGGTCCATGACGAAGATGAAAATGGTGGTAATGAGTAGGCTTACCATGCCAACACCAATTGTGGCATAAATAGCCGATGCTTCTTTCAAACCTGCCTTTTTGAACACATCTGACGAATAATTGATGATCTGAGGAAGTTTATTCATTTATTAGTGATCGGTGGGAGACAAGGAGACATAAGAAAAGGCATTGGAGCTTACCGCGTTGTTTCCAGACATCTGCTGTGATAAGTGCATTCCAATCCCAATGAGGAGGCCCAGACGTAGATGGGGACGTAAGAAGAGTTCTTTCAGGGAAAGCTGCAAGAGAAATGGAATGACGAATTTATTAGCAGATAATCTTTGTTAGTAACTGGAGAGCAATATTAATCGATCCATTGAATAGCACTTATGTCTGCTACCATTGTAAACACTCTCGCTCTCTGATATTAGGAAGGTCAAGATCAATCACAGATTACACAATATTAGTCTAACAATGAGAGGAAGAAATGAAAAACGTTTGCCTCTCTATCAATTATAACCAGCTGAATTCCTCTCAATTTAGGGGACATCGGAATTCTACCATGCTGACTGGTGAACATGCACTAAACTATAATATAGTGACTAATATTATAATGTAAGTTCACATGGATAGTTTACTAATTCAGTAAGAAAAAGTTATACAATTATACAAATCTGAGAAATATCTGCTTACCGGTTCAGCGGCAGAAGACAATTGCGCCTCTCGCATGAGTTCATTTATATCTTGTTGAATATCGTGGCCTCCCCTCAAACGTTGAAGAGCTGAAATCATAACAACTTTTTTATTGAGAAATATATTAATCTGTCGAGTACAATCACTATTTTACTACAATTAATGTCGCCTATTAATGGGGACTCCATACTCAACGATGAAAATTCATAGTAAATATTTCACTAATTTAGCTTTACCATCTTTCGCTGCGACTTCGTCTTGTTTCGTCAACATGAGATAAGATGGACTGTCTGGACAGAATCCAATGGTTATAATCTGAATTATAGCTGGAATAATCGATATACCTGCAAATAAAAAGTCCATTGTGATTATAAATGTAATTAAGTTGTCCAGTGCCTAAAATAATTTTAAATTTGTAACAATTACTATACTTCGATAGCATTTAATAACATATAATAACTCTTAGCACACTTAGATGTCGGGTTCGAGTAGCTTAAATATTTTAAAGGTATTCAGAGTGTATACCAAAGTTGTAAGTTGATCTGTAGTTTTTCAAGATAAAAAATTCTTGACATACTGTAAGAAATCAATAAATAACGTAAATATAATTCTAATTCATCACTAAATCTTTTGATACCCTCACCACAGGAGCAATATTCTCTCTGGAAGTTTTAATGACCTTAACATGTTTAATGAATGTGTAATTGTTCCTAATCGACAAAACTCTACTGGAAAAATTATTAATTCGTCAAATCCAATTGTCCGTTCCTAACCTTCCCAGCAGTTGCCTCCTTCACAAAATTCTAAAAAGAATAAAACAAAGCTCCAGGACAATCCGAATCGTCTGTTCATGCTTAGCTCTTTAATGTCAATATTGTCATTAACCGACAGTAACCTTCAAAATTGAAAACCAGTGCAAGTCTACCTATCTCCAAGAAACCGAAATTTAAAACAAAAAAGCACCGTCCAATATGACACTTTTTAAATATGCCAATGATGGAGCTGACCTTTTTGAGCTCGACTCAGACTGATATTGTAAACGCTATACTTAGGACTGGAATCCTTAGAGTATTCCTTCAATTTACCCCATTGTATAAATTCTCCTTTTCCCCGAACAAACTGAGGTCTGTCAGTTGTTTTTTATAAAAATATACATTATTATTATTTTATAAGTAGCTATTCGATTGGAATTCGGTTTGAAAAACAAAATATTTTAGATAAATAAAACCGAAAATATCAAACATTTCACCAGGTGCAAAATGATCCATAATTCTCTTGGAGTAACTTTTAATTAAATTAGAATGATCAAACTAAAATTATCAAAAATTTTTATCAAAATTCTTCAGGCACTTTATGTAGCAACTTATTAAGGACTAATATAATTAGGACTATATAGGACATTTAACCAAAATTTTTAAAATAAGTTTTAAAGGATTAAAAAACAATCACACAAAAATAGTTTATTGTTACACTACAAAATCGTCACATCAGATAAACCAGAAGCAGACCATTCCTTTGGGCCTAAGATCCCATAAATCACATCATCTCTCGTCATTTAAACATATCCCGTCAGCCACTCATCAAATCCAGTTCAAAGTTCATCTGATTCACGCCATGTGCCATATTTTGTGCACTGTAACTATCCTCTAAATCTTTTTTCCTTTTTGAACAAATTATATTACACCTTTTATACTTATCAATCTATGCTATACCTAGATTTCAATTATATACAAAAAAAGTAAAATAAAAAAAAAACAATCTCAATGATAAAATTAATCGCTAATAAAACTAAAATACAAATCAAACCAATTAAATTTTAAAATAAAAATAGTAAATTATCATATAAACGTTTTGTGATAATCATTTTTTGCCAACTGCTTCATTATTATAATCAGCTAGAAAATTTATTTTTATAAAAAAAGTATTGTCTTTTGTAGTTAGATTTTTCACTTTTAAATATTCAAAATTTACCATAATCACAGGGAGGAGAAGGACGAACATAATTTAGGCCAAAAAAATTGAAATATAGTGAACTACCCACCAAGGAGATAGGGCCAGGTGTTATCACTTCCTAGAATCTGTGGAAGTCCAAGTACTTCTGCAACCACGACTGCCAAAACAATAACCAACTGATGTAGACTTCCGGTGGCTCCCCTAATCTTGAGAGGAGCAATTTCTGAGAGATAAACGGGAGCAAGTCCTGTGTAGATTCCTGCATAAAAAGAAAACCGAATTGTGCAGTTTACAAGTGCAGTCCTAGATTTCAACAGAAAAAATAAAAAATATATTTTCAAAAACTCACCAGATGAGATTCCGATAATAAATCGGCCAACAATTACCATCTCGTATGACATCGCCAGTTTACTGAACAGCATTAATCCTGAACCAATTAATGTTGGAATTGATGTTAAAAGTAACGCTTTCTTCCTAAATAGATTTAACAAACACATTTAAATTATTGAGGAGGGGATTTATTTAGTTATCAGAGAATCCAACCTTCCAAATTTATTTGCAATGTATCCTCCACAAAGAGCTCCAATAAGTCCTCCAACTGGAAACATTGCAACAATAAGAGATATTATAAATTTTGCTTCATCCTCTGTAAACATTTCATTGCCTCGTGAAATGCTTACATTGTAGGTAAAGTTCTCCATCACCTGTGGAACAAAAAGCAACAATAAAACTATTTAAGCAAAATGAACATTCTGAATCTTATGAATGTGTGGGGAAAATTATAATATAAATGTAATCATATTATATTTTAATAGTATTTTTTATCCAAATTAAGGCATTAAGTGTCTAAATATTCTTAAAGCCCTTCCTAACAATTACATTTGAGATACAAACACTTGATTATTTTCCAAAATATATATCAGTGGATACTCACCCCAAGAATATCATTTACCACGCCAGTTTGATAACCAAATTGAAAAGAAGATCCAATTGTAATTGCTATTATTGTTCCAATCAAAGTGAGAGTAATCATCTAAGAAAGTAAATTAAGTTTACAATAAATACAACTTACTGGATAAATATGAAATAGTAGTATAATGTGTGATTTTATAATAAAAAAATAAAAAAATAAGCAAACAAATGTTGTCATACTAAAAAATGTAAATGATGTCTTGATCACAAAATTTTATTTTAGAATAATCTACATTATTTTCATAGTTTTTTTTTTGCATTGTCTATATATTTTTAAAATGTAAATTACAATTATTAAAATGAATAGTAAAGTTAAGATGCAGGATAAAAAACTATTTTACTAAATAAATATATTAATATAATTATATTATATTATAAAATCAATATTTTAAAATTTTGAATCAGCATTCAGAATTGTTAGAGTAAGAAAATGGCATTAGTCAGCAGTAAAGAAATATTTTTAGTTAGTTACTTCAAGTAGTATAGGCATTTAACTTGTACAATTTGTTCCCTCTATGTAAAATGATGAGTTTTAATGGTTTTCATTTCAATTAATGTTTCAATAAAATTTATTTATTTAAGAAACTAGCCCATTTGTAACAAACTGCTTCAACTTTTAATAGTGAATATTTTATTTTAGTAAAATTTCAATAAATGATGAATTGTTCAATATGTTTAAAAAAATTAACAAATTTTAAAATTTACATAGGTGTTATTTTTTGAAACTCACACAAATTGCAGCATGCACCTTGGAAACTTGCCACTATTCTACCATCATGGAGAATGAGTGTTTCTCAAAACATTGGTAGAGCACACATAAAATATAGCATTTCCTATTGGTTGACAAATTAACTCAGTGATTTACTATGAAATATTTATCTTAGCTATCAGTTATTGAATATATTGGATAGGTGACTTCTAATGCTTTATTGCTTTTATGAAGGAATTCCACTGAATGAGTACTCAAATATTATTTATCAAAAAGAAACTACCCTAATTATGTATTGTATAAAATGTAAAATTTGTAATTATATAAATCAAAGTGGTGCAATTAATAATAGGACAATTGATAACAGTCAGTTAATATCAATGATGGTATTGTTTTTATAATATTCTAGCTACACTTATTAATTATTCAAAGGGTTTTTAATACTCTTGATATGCTAATGAATTTTTTTTGTTTTTTAAGTAATTTTTACATATTTCAAAAAACTTTAAAATTTTCAATTTGCATTATATATGTATAATGTGATTCATACAATAACTCCTTTTGACTTAAACCATGATATGTAAGATTCATGAATGGTATATATGGTTGGATACAAAAATATTATTTGCTAACAGTATGAATTTGCCAACCAATGCAATACCCACATATTGTATAATTGTTATTGCATATTGTAAATTAAACTGTAAAGGTATGTATAAGTGTTTGTTTGCCAACCTGGAATTCCCAAAACTATCAACATAACAAATTTATTAAAATTTCTAGGAAATAGAAATGCAGATAACACATTTTTAAATAATGAATTTTAACATACAGTCGGTAAAAAGTCTAAAAAGAAAAAAACTCAATATTTGGTTGGAAAGCCACTAAACAGAACTAAAGTAAAACGTGTAACACAATCTAATACATGCCAAATTGTAATAAAATATCATGAATTTAAGATACTGTATACATTCATAATAAAGAAACACAAATAAGAATAATAGTATTAAACATGCTTACTTTTAATTTATTAATATTCCTTATTACTTATTTTCCTTTTTAAAATTTTTTTAAAAGTAGTAATATTTATATTATTTACTATATTAAATTGTTCGTTTATTAAAACAATACTTCGTTCTATATATTACAAATTTTATTAATTTATTATTTTTTCTAGTTATTAAGTCTTAGTATACAAAAATTATATTTTAGTAAATAAAAAATTCAAAACATGCATTTCCAACTAATTAATTTTATAAACAAATTGTTAGATTTTCCGAGGGGGTTTATAATCATCGTTTTGGAATCTTTTTTGTCCATTAATTTCTAAAACAATTATTTCAATTTAAAATTATCTTTTACCACCTAATCTTTTTTTAAACATTTTTTGGTAAAGTTAAAAACTATCCTCTACATGCATCCATGAGTCTTAATAAAAAAACTGACAAAATTATGAGTTTGAATAATTTAGTATATTTATATATTCACCCGTAAAAATCATTAAGTTGAGATTTCAGCAAAAGATTATTTTAAATTAAGAAATACAATCTCGAAAAGAAGCTAATGATTTACTTACATGTACTAAAATTTGTATCAATATTAATAATTTTTTTCCGAAAGAATTAATATTTTTAAACAAACTCAAATAATTTTTCAATATATAGTTCATTTAAAAGATCTGAATCACATGTTTAAGTCTGAATTAAATTTTGTATCGAAGACTATGTGCATGCCAGGACGCTTAACTATGCTTTAAGATTTATTTTAGCCAGGAGGCCGATTATTTTTCACAATAAAAAAAATTATACAATATTAAAAATATTAATTAAAACTTGTTAATCTAATTCTTATAGCTATTTCAATTGTACCTACACCTTCAAGGGATTAATAATATATGTAATTCCAAATTTAATACTATTTGTAAAAAAATTCCAAATAAATGTGTTATTATTCATGTTGAGAATTTAATAATATGTACCATTTAATACCCTAATCCTATAATTAAGATTAAAAAGTTCCCAACGAATGTTTTTAATATTGTCTAAATCATTTTACTGTTGAAAAATAATCAGACTCTTAACTTATAAAATAACAACGAAAGCATATTTAAGAATCCTGGTATTCAAGTATAGTTTACATTTTGTATATATGTAATAAATGCATTTATAAATTTGAACAATATTAACATTTTACTTAATAGCTAGACATAACAATGGGAATTAACGGATCTTTCTGCCATATTATTTTTTAGGAGTAAGGTGTTACAAAACAAAAAATTATTTACAAAAACACATTTATTTAAAATAGTGCAGTATGAATAAGATCATAAATTCAGATTATAAATAGTATACATACCATGTGTAAAACCAGGTGAAATAAATTATCATATACAAAGATACTTTTACAAACAATTACAAATAACAAAACAATGTGAAATAGTCTTTCTTCCATTTAATAAATGTTTATCAGTGTATAACTACTGTAAACAAGTATCAATTAAATAAAATATCATACATATTTAACTAATTAAATAAGTCATATATAAATACAATAAAACATAAATATATCACATACAAGAGATTGTTTGGTATGTATAACTAGTATTCTCTTAATTATATATCATTTTAATTAATATTTAACAACAACCGATTTGTTAATAAATGTATCTGAATTCATTTGTTATCTCATTTGTCATTATTTCATTCATAGATAAAGCCATAGCGACAAAAAACACAACATATTAATGGTCCATAGCTCAAACAATAGCGATACACCCGAAATGATGCCAACATCAATGTAACTTCAAAAATATAGAGTATCTCATGGAAGATAAACATTAGCCACATCTTGGATCTGTCGGCGACAAACGGGACAGTAATCATGACGGGAATGAAGTAAGTTAGCACACTGTCTACAGAGAACAAGATGTCGACAAGGCTCCAAAACACAATCACGAGGTAGGTCTAGGCAGATAGCACACTCGCTAGCATGGTAACCGCCACTACCTCCACCATCGCTGTTACCAAGAAAACCAAGACCTGGGCCGGCTGAGAAGGATGAAAGAGTGCCGGCTGAACCAGAGAGATCGGGCAACACGCTCAAGGGTCGAGAGAAGCCGGACATGTTAAGAATTTGTTGCTGTCGTACTGAAATACGTCAAATGTTGTCCAAACAAAACTGTTTAAATTTAAACAAATGTATTGCAATCGTCTAAATATAAATTTAGACCGTCTATAACACATTATATATGTTTTGCACAACTGATAATGTTTAAATTCAGAAAAGGGTATTTTTAATACTAAGAGCAGTTATTATTCTATTGCATAACTGTTTTATGTATGAGAATTTAATAATTATAAATACATATATAATAAATGATAGAATAACGAAAATTTAACAACCAGGAATAAATTAATATTATAGTCCTAATATCATAATCGATTGAATACAACTAATACATAGTTTAGATTTATAGAGAAGTGAAATATAGTTTTACTTCTTTTCCGGTCCTCCCTCTGATCTTCCGTAAGTATTAATGGTTCAGCCCCAGATCGGAAGAAAAGTGTCTTCCCCATCTTCTCAATGAGTTCGCGGACTGTAAAAACAGAACGATTGAAAAGAGATCAAGAAGTGATAATATAATAAAATCCACTATCTGCATTATAATATTATGTAGATATCCATAATCCTTTAACGAAAGATCAATTCAGCCAATAATTAACTTCATGTAAACATAAATATATAAACAAGAGTGTATTTCACTAGACAACTTAGTGTTGACAATTATCAACCAACCTTTAGATATCGTAGACGGGGCAGTTGCACTTGCTGGAGTGATTTCGACCTCCGGTATGTAGTACACAGGAAACAGAAACCGGAGACCCAAAAGTCGCTGCGGTCGATTATAATTTATTAATAAGTAATGTTTAACTATGTTGAATAAATTTTGTATAGAGAAAATGCGTATTAAATATTAGGCTAGTAATTTATAGATATCTGCGTTACAAAGCTAAGTTATAAATAAAATTACACTAATAAATACTCATCAATAACAATAGATGTAACAAACTTATTAAGTTAAATAAATATTCAAAAAACAGAAATTCACAGAATAATTTCAATGTTTACGATTAATTTAATGTATAATCGACATTCAGTATATTAATTCTTGTTCAATATAATTGCATTATCTTACTTGGAAATTTGGAATAATCTTAGATTACAGAATAATGAGAAAAAACACATTTATTTATGCGCGCGCGAGTAAAATAAAACATTATATAAGAAAAAATTCTCACCTCTTTATGATCAACTTTTTCCATAACAGCATCAATATCTAGACTGAGAGTATTTGTGGCCAAAATGGCTGTCGGAGGAGCATAGCGCGATATTTCTGACGTATAAATGGAATGAATACAATAACTTAAAAACACATGAGTATTCTTAAAATCCAAGCAATAAACATACTTTCAAAGAGGTCCTTTTTAACAGATAAATCATCAATAACTGCCTCGAATATGAAATCAGCATCTTGAACTGTTTCCTCAATGTGACTCATGCAGAATATCTGGCCCTAGAATCAACATGACAAATTAATAATGAAGGTACACTGTTTTGTCAAAGTTGTAAAAGTAAATATTAATGAAATGAGAAAATAATAGTTATAAATTGTTTTTGAATTGATTTGGTTTCTGGTCGACTACCCGGTAACAAATATACCTAGTAAATAAATTCTATCTTTATTTAAAAAACGATTAATTATATTTAAAAAAATAATTTTGAGATGACACTATACTTACGGGGAAAGCAAGTTGGAGCAAAATTCCGTCCTGCAGTAGTTCTCGTCTGTCGTCAGAGAGTCGCTTGTAAACACTGTTGAGTACAATAATGTCTGTGTCGTGCATCTTAACTCGGTGTCCATGGTAAGCAAGCTCCCCTGAAACATCATAACAACATTACTGACAACTAATTAAATGGTGCATTTACGATAAGTGGACCTGTGTAATAATACAGATAAAACGTGTTCAGTTCATAAAGAGTTTTTATTTTTCTCTTGTGAATCACAAACCTTTCGAATAATAAATTAAATAAAAATCACCAAAGACAATATCATATCAGTTTTCAAGAAATGATAGCATAAATGACAGTTCAGTGACAGATGATGCAGATCGGTGCTGTTAAACTAAACATGTACTGTAGTTAGTACATGTTCCTTAACACAGGTACTGCAAATCAATCAATATATTGAAAGAAGTATTTAGATTTCCAGACCCTTAAACGATAAGATTGAATGAGATACCTTAACAATATATCTAGAGAAAACATCTACCACAAAGTTAATGATAACCACGAGAACGCATCTATTTCCATCACAGTATTAGACAATATTTATATAATTGTTGTGCTATTTTTCTCATAATGTTTGTGCTTTTCAACCAACATTTTTTTAAATATTTTTTATAGACAGAATTGACACAACGATTAAAAGGCACTTTTCAACACTATCCTATACTTCATCGTTTTCACATACAACTGAAAATGTTTCATAGATTTTATTATAGCGCAACATATTATAAACCTATCGAATAACTTACTGATAATAGGTTATTCTATGATAATGAGTTGCACTCTTGTAAAAAGATAACACTTAAGCTATCTTCATCATTCTTTATATGATTTTCTATAAACCATATCGTTTTTTATTTATTTACAAGTTTTTGTATCAAATACATTTATTTAATAAGTATTTGCCATGTCTAAACCGAACAACTATTTCATTTTATAAAATAAATTATATTAGAGAAATTGTGTTACTGGTAATCTGTAGATATGTACCCAGATATTTTCTTTAGTTTAAGTAAACATATTTTGCCTAAACCGGACATTTTTTCGTGCTTTTTGTTTGTCCGGTTTAGCCAGAGAAGACTGTATTTGTTTAGAATAAATATATATATATAATAATAAATATCTCACCCGCAATTTTGCAACCCATAAGTCCACAACCAATAACAGCACACTTGACCATTACTGAATTCCCTGAAATAAAAGTGTTACATATAAAATAATGAGTTCTAATAGGCAATGCAAACAGGATGCAGTATGTGAAATATTGAAGTAGAAATAATCAAATAGATTTAAAATACGCAAATTTTAAAAATATTTATCAATGAACTATTTAGTACATAATTTGTAATTATAGAAGACCAATTACATAGATATGTAAAAAGAAAAATTATAAAGGTAAACTAAAAACTCTCTGTATAACTCGCTAAAACTAACAATAAACTGAATTAAAATGAGTCAAGTAAAACTTAACATACTTTGCCAAAATAATGCATTGCTAATTTTGTTCATCATAGCTAGTTTGTAAAGAACTTATTGAATAATTAAAATTTATTTATTGAAGTGTTAATGGTTAATTTAAAGTGTTTTTGTTTTGCATATCTGATACATTTGTCCAAATTAGATAATAACAGAAAGAAACTAGTGTACAAGTAAAATATCTTTATTAACAAATTGAAAGACAATATTCAGCAACAAAACTTTATACAATCAAACTAAATAATAATACAACGTATAATAGCATAATTATGAAAATCAGTATAAAGGGTACATGTAAATGCTGACAAACATTTTACAAAGGATAAATTTAACTGTCTTGAATAACTGATGAAGTCTTCTTGTCCAAAACCTCTTCTTCCCCATCTTTAACCACTGGACTCTCATTTGTACTTGATGTATTACTAGAAGCAGTACCGCCGTTAGCCAACTGCCAAGAGGGCAACTTTCCACCTATCGTAGAGGAGGAAATTGGGGCAGAAATCTGGAGTGGTTTGGGCACTGCTGGGAAGCTATCGCGGGAGAGAACAACACCACGCACCGCTTCTAGTTGTGCACGCAGTTCACGGTGGTCTCCGGATATCTGCCGACGCTCCTCTCCTAGATTTCGACCTTCCACTTCCAAGCCGGTCACTCGTGACTGCAAGTGTGTCAAGTTGGTTTCTATAGCGACCAGACTTGCTTCAATGCGGGCTAGGGACTCGGTTTGTGGAGAAGAAGTGCCTTGCAGCCAGTTCCATGTTGCCTATTATGAGGAATATGAAAACCGTTATAAATGACGCAACAAAGAAATTTGAATGTAATATCACCAAAATTCCTTTATAACCAAGATAGATAAGACCTCCAGTCACGGCTAAGGTGTACGCACTTCCAAAGAGAGTGGTTGGTTGTGTTAATCCTATAATTGGAAAGTATCAACAAGTTATAAAGTTGAAAATACTCCAATGATGGAATATTATATTTTTAAACCTTTAACACGAATAGCGGCTTCAGCAAATGCTAGATTTATTTCTTCGTCAGTAAGACCTGAAGCCGTATAAATTTAGTTGATGAATTATTAATAATGAATTATTAAAATAATTTTACCTTTATTTTTCAAAAATTCTCGTTTTCCAGTAATTGGCATGTTTATGAGATCAGGGTGAATTATGAAATCAATGGATTCTTGTAACTGAAAAGAAAGACATATTACAGCATAATATAATGTACAGTAAAATTTATATAAATTGCAACTATACTCACAGTTGATTCTGAAGCCATCTTATTTAGTCCAATACTATATGCAGAGGAAAATTGCATTTTATTAAAATTAAATTCATAAAAATATTTTCAAGACAATCTTTTAGAGATATGCAAAACAAGTAAAATAACATTCAACTTAAAAAATTACTTTAATACTAGCAATCAGTTAAATAATAAAATAAATTAAAAATAATAATACAGAATAAGTAAGGTAACACTTCAAGAAAGTATCTATTTAACAAAAAAATGGATCTGGAAATTCCTATTTAATGTGCAGGACCCCACATCATTGGTCAAAAGTTATCAGCACAATTAACAATTTTGAGATTAATTTTAAAAGACATTGTGGTTTAAATTTTTATATCAAATATCTATATTCTATGAATGGTTTGCTGGAGGATGACTCAGAAAGAAGTTTTTAAAAATGTGTTCAGATTTATTTGTTACAGACCACAAAACGAATCTATCCAGAAATCTTTATTTGTGTAGGGCTATTACCACAGAGAATTGTGACTAATATTGACTTGTGTGACAAAGTGTGTATGTCTATACCCAGTCATATGAAAGCCTAAAACAAAACCACTTGATAATTAAAAAAAAATGTATTAGTTTAAAAAACACACCTAAGAGTTTGTGAAAAACTCATTCACATAATCGTTGAAGAAAGAAATGAACAGAAAGAGATGAGTCAATATATATTTGAACACAAAAGGAGAAACGTAAAGTGAGAATAGTTCACTTAAAATATTGAATACATAAGCTTTAATACACTTAACATTCAATAAATACCGTAAGATGGGGTAACTTTGATCACTTTTTGGTACTTTTTAATATTTTTATCCTAAGTGTTATTTGATATGC